>PYHW01009421.1:2063831-2083852 GCA_013186435.1 Turdus rufiventris
TGGCTGCAGGGACACAGCTGCTTCTCCAGGGGCTGCACCACGGACTGCAGGGGAATCTCACTCCAGCACCTGGAGCACCTCCTGCCCCTCCTTCTCCACCAGCCCTGCTGTGTGCAGGAATGTTCCTCTCACATGTTCTCACTTTGCTCTTCCTGAGCACCAATACATCTGCAAAGTAACATTTTCTTCCTTCTTAAATACTTTGTCACAGAGGTGTCACCATCATATCTAACCGGTCCAGCCTTCTCCAGCAGCAGGTCCATCTTCGGAGCTCTACCAGGCACAGAGGAAGCTTCAAACCATCCAGCAGCTTCCCTGCCACTACCAAACCTTGGCCATGCAAACCCAATACAAAACCAAATTCATGTAAACAGTCTTTTATTCAGAACACAGCAAAAATCTGTGGTGTCACTTTAACAGGCGTGTTCCAGTGGCAGGACCATTCAAGAAAATTTCGGCTTGGATGATGTGTACTTGTGGAGCACAGCACCTTATCTCCTACAAAAATGCAACTTAGAATCTCTAAAGAGAAGAAAGATGACACAACCTATATAAAACAGGTACCAGCCTAGCAAATCAGAAGGTAAGGCTCAGCAACAAAATACAGCAGACCAAGAACCATGCAGGATTAAAGAATCCATTACCAATCTAAACTTTTCAATACTAGTGGAGCTGTGTTAGCAGTAAGTCCTGGAGGTACAGTGCTGCTGTTACTTTGGAGAAGTGGTTTGCTAGTTGTTTTTTTTTTTTAATTCTGAACAGATTAATGAACAGATTTAATGATCTTAAGATAATCCTTACTAATATTAACGTTTCAGAGAGATAACTGTCTTACAGTGGTGTGTACTGAAAATGCATACACCTAGTTTGTGATGATACAGAGCAGCTACCAAGCACTTCCTGCCACCAGCAAAAGGCTGCATGCCTGCCTACTACAGTCAGTAGGGGAATTCCCCTTCTGCTTGACAGGAATGATTATGAAGTCAGTAGAACAATTTTAGCCGGCACTGAGAAGCTTAAGAGCTCCTCCTGCAGTCAGCAGTCAGGATTTCTCTTTGCTGGGAGAGGAGTGCACAGCTTTAACTTCCATCAGGAGCTATGCTCAGTTGATCAACTCTGATAATGTCAAGGGAATCACAGCATCATACACAAATTCTCTGGCATGACAGCCTGCCAGCATAAACTGAAAGTTCAGGTTTTATTTATAGACTGCTACACTGCACCAGCTGAGACAGCCCATAGACTTCCCCTGCCATAATTCCAACATAAGCCCCCATTTTATACTTCCCTTCTGCAGTGGTTTAACCCCAACAGGCAGCTCAGTCTCTCATAGTCATTCTTACTTTTGCCCAGCAATATGGAGAGAAGAACTGAAGGACAAAAGTGGCAGAACTCATGGACTGAGATAAGGACAGGAGGAGTGAGGTGGTGAGGAAAAAACCCAAGAAATTCAATGGAAAACAAGTGATGCAAAAGCAGTCACTCACCACTAGCTGACTGATGCCCAGCCAGCACCTGAGAAGTGACAAGGCTGGAACATTCCCCCCAGGTCACAAATTCAAACCAGCACCATAGGCTGCTATGAAGGAAATTAACTCCATTCCAGCCAGATATACCTCTCCAAATTTAAATAAAGGAAGAGATACAGGTCAATGTATTTCTTTTTCTTAATTCTAGGAAGCTTTGGCATCTAGAAGAAGAAGCAGAGTTAATTTTCTTTCTTAAGAGGCCTACTTTCTTTTTTTCATCTGAATTTATCAGACAGGCTGATAATTAAACTTCTCTTTACAGACCTCTTTATTAAAAAACATACGAGACAAACCAGTTAAGATGATGGAAAGGAGGGTACACTTTGCCATACATGCTCAGGTAGGTCTGATTCTTGCAAAGGAAATTTTTAAATACAAATGCCTCAAACAATGTTTTATCAGAGCCTTTTGTTAAAACTAAACAAAACTAAACAAAACAAACAAACAAACCAAAAAACAAACCCCAAAGACTTTCTTTCACTGCAGAATAGCATTTTCTATGCTATTTTTTTCCTGTTTCCATCCTCATAACTTTAAGCAAGTCACCATGTATCCTTTTATTTGTTAACATCTTTTGTTTGAGCTCAGACAGCTCAGAGAGAGCAACAGGAGTTCTACCAGTAAGAAAGCTTTGAGAATGAAATCCAGGGGATCTGTAGCAAAAGGTTTCATTATGGTGAATGTATGACAAAAAACCAGGGGTATCCAAGTGCTTGTTTTCAGAGGTTTTAGGCAGACTGTCAGAGTTTAAGGGTACTTTGACAGAGCTGACACTTAGCTGAAGTATGATTTTACACAAACTCTTTTTTTCCCCCTGACTCCACATAACAGTTTCAACTGACGCAGTTCAAACTCAAGTTTTTTCATAGTTTGATGAGTAGGTTGGCAGAAGACTGGCCACAGTCAAATAAAATATTTGGGGCTTCCCCCTTGCCACAGTCTTTACTCTCTTGTGTGAATATTGCAGACAAGGCAATCTTGCCATAATGGCAAAGTTCAAATTAAAATTGGAACACATTTTTATAGGCTGTACTGGAAAAGCTGGTAGTTCATAGTGTTTAGCCACAAGCATACGTTGCAAGAAAAAAAGGCTAAAAACAACTTGGATGGACCCATCAGCATGGTTTTCCAAAACAGTGCAGAGCAAAGTTTCATGTAGTCTCTAAGAGTAGTTCAGCTATCTCCTACACCAGGACACAGGAACTAATAATTCTTCCAGTTCAGGCTGGATAATGGAGTAATTCCCAGTTTAACTCCACATAGTGCAGCATTATTCTTTTCTTCTCCTATTTTTACCAGCAACAAAATTTTAACAGGCACCATCACATACACTAAGCAAATGGAACACTGGAGCTGGACATCATTTCTTGCAACATATGGATATAGTGTCAAAAATGAACTTTTAGGTTGCTAAAAAGGAAACATATCCTTTTTGTATCTCACATGAAAACAATTTGTTGCACTTTTAAAGATTTTAAACATTAATCCTTGTTCCCACTGCCCAAAACAAACATGATTCTGTATCTCTGGTTTGCAGTATGGTGGCTGTCTTTCAAAGAACTAATAATGCTGCTGCATGATTAAGTGGTATGGGTTGGAGAGAACATTCTAAAACAAACACTGAAATTACTTTTTACCTTGAGAGGACTGCCTGTCACCTACTTCCCCTGAATCAACATCTTCCATGCCATTTATTTGAAGTGCACCTCCCTGTAATATAACACAAAAGTTTAAAAACCACAAGTCACCATTTTTGGCATTTCCTAAGAACTGCAACATCCACCTTAGAAATGGCGCACTTGTTCTTAATTACACAGAGACTGAGTGATATGAGTTTAATCCCATGGCAAAATCAAGGCCAGTGAATGTTTGATATTCATGTTCATCATCCAGGCCAGTGAATTTTATCCTATCCAGTATTTTCTGGGAAAAAGCACCTGTATTTTAAAAACACCATTGAAAAGGATGATGCCAAAATCTTGACCTAGTCCCACGGGAGCAGTGTAGTTAAATGAAGAAAAGCAAGGAGGTATTTTAGAAGAAGCAGCAACAGCTATGCTCCACACTGCTTTCTGCTCCTTCTCCCATGTCTGGGCAGTTTTCCAACTGGAGAAAAGTTTTCAGTTCTGGAGGAAAGTGATTAATCAAAATCTTTGGTGAAATTTACATTTGTAATCAAATGTATCCTTTTGACTTACATTTACCAAGCTTGAGTGCAACCTCCCCCTTAGAGTGGAAAAAACAAATCAGACATTAAACTTCTGTGGATCATACCTGCTCAGAGCTTTTTAAGCTGCACACAGTTTCATAAGGTGGAGGTGGGTCCAGAGGGCAGAACACTTCAACCCCATTGATTCGCGTTACATAAATATAGGGCAGTGAAATCACATCAGAGACAGGTGGGCTGCAATAAATAACACAGAGCAAATCTGTCACTATGGCTTTCCAGCTGTAGAAAAAATCACCTGCTGCCAAACTCCACTGGCTTTCCTGTGCCAACTCAAATTTTGGGATCTAAGTCAAACACTGGACTCATCAAGGTCTGCAAGACATTGTCTCAGAAGATGGCAGGAGTAATTCCCAGTTCAGCTCCTTAGGACATGTCTCTCCAGTGTGTTCCCAGGAGTTCAAGCATCTTTGGGTAGTACTGGGCCTAGGAACCCATTCCAGTTTTATTTCAGAGGTCCAGTTTTGTTACAAAAATTAAAGTACAGGTTGTCACTCAAAATGTGACAGTCTAGCTCTGAGTTTTGTGAACCACTGAGTTCTTACATATAACCTAAATTTAAGATACTTCTGACCTAGTGGTTTATGTTCAGATACAGCTGTACAGAAAAAGCCAAATTCAAACTAAAGGGTGTTCTTTTTCTTGAAAGAATATTGTGGTTGATCAATTCACAAAGGCTTGTATGAGGCAAATGTGTCTCATGGCTAACGTTACTCCTCAGTTTCCAAAGAGCTCTCTGAAACCTTTTACACTGCAGAAACACCAAAGACCTTTTGCTGCAACATCTTTCTCTTAGGAGGGAGCTCTGAGAAGGAAGTAAACAGAACAGAGCCTGGAAAACCCTTAATTTTGATAAACATACATTTACATTGCCCCAGGAACACCAACAAAGTGTGGTGATCAACAGCAGAGCTGGCAAGGAAACATTCCTCATACAATCCTCAGAGAAGTCTGTGACTCAAAGCATCTCAGTTCTTCTCTGCAACATTTCAGTTGCTGATTTGATGCTGAGCGTTTCTGCTCAAGCAATACACAGAAACCCATATTTTGGTCTCTGGACTTTGGTCAGGTATCATGCGCTATCACTAGTGTATACTACTCTATACAAAGCAAGTCCTTCCTCCCAGAATTTAGGGTTGCTCTGGACACTGACTGGAGAGAACAAATATGAATGAAAATATTTTTCTTGCAAGCTCAGAGGAAAGGGCAGAATTACGGAAATGCCTATGGAAGACTGCACAGACAGGAAAACTTTCAAAATCAGAACCTATGAAAGGCTCCTGAGAAGGCAGTGGAGTTAATGCATGGAGAAACCTGAGGAAAGGAAAGTAGATATTTCAACAGCTGGCCATTGTCTTCTTTATTCTTAAAATCAGGGAAAATAAAATATGTTAAAATAGTTTTTAATTACAATCTACTTCATCTGTTCCAAAAGGCTTCATAATAATTTTGAGGTACGATGGAGACAGATCCTCCATTGACATGATTTCTTCACATTTTCCTAGTATGTTCATGCTGAATTTGCATCCAATATAACCCCGAAAATTATACACATTTCGACTCTTAATTTTGTTTTTAAAAATGCCTGATCTGGTCTACACAGCTCAGTCACACCTTGAAAATTAATGATATGTCCAACAACTATGTTAAAACTTATCACAGAACATGCAACTAGAAAAGCATTGCCGTGAGTCCCTTGATTACAAAAGTCATTTCCAGGATGTACCAAACAATACTTTAAACACAACTGAGGTAGATTTCTAGGCCTTGCTGCCCAACATGCATCACCTCTACTCTTAAATTTATGTGTCTTGTGACACTTCTATAGAATCACAGAATCTCCTGAGTTGGAAGGGACCCACAAGGATCAAAATCCAACTCCTGGCAAACTTCACATTTTTTTTTCACCTGGAAACTCAGCTCTCACTGTTCATGTTGTGCCAATCCTGAAAAATAATGTAATCGCTATTTTTTAATGTATGAAATAACAAGAGTAGAGGTAGGAATTGACCAGACACTTGTAGTGCTAGTTTGTTTTTTGCCATTAAATAAGACAAATGTACAAGTTTCCCATGAACAAGTGAGCAATCCAACTGGCTTTGGTAGCTGGGCCTCTGACTATTCAATTTAAAAGGTGGCAGAAAAGGCCTACCCATTCCAAACATGTCTTTGGCACAAATTTTGATGATTGATCTTTCCCTTTTCAGGGGATGTATTTGTCTTGGAGCTTGCAGATGGGGCTCACCTCCCTAGATGTGGCTCCTGTTACACCCTCCTTATACAGCAAGATTTGGGATGCAGGGAACTTGGCACAGAAAGCCAGGGCACAGGTGCTACATGGCCCTCAGTGTGGGAGGAAGAAGTGTGAGGAGGCTGACTGAGAAACAGCCACATCCCATTTCAGCCACTCTTGCAGGATCCAGCCTGGGCTGAGTCATAATTACTCATCTTCCAAAAACAGAAATAAAGCCTGTTTGTTGCTTTAACTTCTGCACTGCTGTATTAACTACCCACAACACCCTGAAACAAGCAGCCTGACTTCAGAAAGATCTCATCATCACTTAAACATTACTATCAACAAGCTTTAACATAGCCACAGGCAAGGTAGCTATTGAATTTTAGACCTCAGAAGCCTTAAATACTGTTCAGCAGCCCCTCCTGTGGAAAAAAAAATACTGCTTCTGGGAAAGAGATAGCCATCTAGAATGAAAGGCTAGACAAAGAACAACAGGTCCATTTTAAAGCAGGGGAACTATGAAAATGATAAATAATTATTCTTTCAAAGAGATTATTTTCTGTTCTCACAAGTAGCTTGAACCAAGACTTACACAAAGGTTTTTAATCTCTGGTGTTTCAGAGGACCTGTTCATTCTAAATCCTGTTGTTGCGCCATGTTATCATTTTCTAGGCAATCCCAGGATCTGTAATTACCTCTGCCAGGAACACATAGTCTTGAAAGTCATGTATGGTATTCCTGATAAAACAGTGAAATAAACTAAACATTCCTGCACATTGCAAAAAGGAGGAATTTTAAACAAGAGTCATACGGTCTGCCTGAGAATCATAATACCTCATTTATAAATACTGTATGCTCAGAAGAGAATAATGAGTCATAAACTACCTGCAAGTTACTTTTAAGAGCAAGTAACTACCTGCAGGGTAAGGGATTACTACCTTTCCAGGCAGTGCAGTCAAAGCAGACCCTTCAGTCTGCCCTAATAGCCCAAGAGGGAAAAGGAGGATGATTCTGGCAGGAAGGTCCATGAGGGAACACCATTCAGTGTCTCTGGCTTGCCAAGTGTCTGTGTCTGGCTTCCCACTGCTGCCCTCACCTGCTCTTGAGCATCATGTAAGTTTTCAGCTGTGTCAAGCAGTACTATTCCTTTCACCCAGAAATAGTTCCTAGAGAATCTAAACTCAAACCCACAAAATCTTATCCCCTTATGCACACTGTATTTATGCTGTCTCCAAACTAATGGAATTTTTCTTCTTTGTTTTTTTAACGCCCTTAAAATCATAAACCTTTTTCACCAGAGAAAACAGGCTTTAAAAAAAAAGAATTAGGCAGTTTTTTGAAAGACACTAAAAGAAAGGAAGAGAGTGCACAGTTTTACCTGTAACTTGTTTCTGGAGTACAAGAACTCAAAATTGTGAAATAGGAAGGAGGTGGGACAGGTGGGACAAAATCATCAAGGTCCAAATTGTGATCTTCATCCTCAATTTCACATTCACCCTAATCAAACAGAATTTACGTTAAAACTCTTCTGAGTTTTTACAAACATTGCTGACCAGTGTAATCTATTAATGGTGTTTGTACCACTCTTTATGGCAGGCAATGCCTTGTGCTCACTTACTGTGCAGGATCTTCTTGATGCAAGTATCTGTAAGTAATGCAGGGCAGCTGCTATGAAGCAAACTGTAGCGGTGAGAGCATTCAGGGCACTAAGAGCTAAGAGAACTTTCTGAAGAACATGAAGATTATTGAAATGAAAAGATTAAATCATGATATTTGTGAATGTTAAAATAATAATAATAATAATAATAATAATAATGGTAATACAAAACTAAAACAAATAGAGAAAATACAGGGATGACCACGGCAATTACTTCTAAGAAATGTATGGGATGAAGTCTTCAGTACAATCTCTAAGACCAGAGTAATTTGCAAAACCTTGGTTTAGAATATTTATTGTCCTGAGAGAGGGATCCAGAAGGGTTAAATACAGTTCAGATGTGATTTATCCCTCTATTCATCCAAGAATTGTACCCTTCCTCACAACTTTGCTGTGGGAAATCCACCATTAAAGAATGTCAAAGCTTTTTGGTATTTGAAGATGGTTTTGGTTGAGAGTTTTATTTTAGCAGTTTGTAAGCCACAAAAGGCTGAGAAATGCAAAAGATCAACAAAGGCATCAAATCTTTGGCTAAAACTTAGATCCTATTTACCCCTGTAATCTTGTCTGGATTCCACTGCAGTTTTGGTTGCACTAAACATAAAAAACAGGCAAAAGCTGCTTATTGGCTCAGCAATGCACCGGTCAAAATCCCGACACAAAAAAAAACCCCACATGTTACAGAACCATGAAGAGCATCTGATCAGTGTGGAAGACCAGAAAAATAGCAGAGCTTTTCCCAGTAAACACAATCACTTCACATCAATCCCATCAATCACTTCAGCACTGCACTGGTACACGGGCATGGACATTTTCAGCAGTACTACTGATGCATGTGCAGAGTACCTTGAGAAGAAGATGAGCAGCACTGCATGACTTCACGTGGTATAGCTTCAGTACAGCCTCTGCTTCTGTGCATTTGGTGGGATGAAGTTCTTCACAGCACAAACAAGTCTTGTTTTCATCCATATTCATCTTTAAGAAACAAAATTCCAGTTCTTAATTGTTTTATGCAATATTTTTACCTGCACAATATAGGACCTATGTTTTATACAATCATCTTTATCACCAAGTGACCCTGTATTGTATCCTTAGATTTCAATTATTCCATAGTTTCCAGTTCATGAATAGTGATTCTTCTATTTCTCGTGACAACCACTTGAGAAAAATCTTTTGCATTTTGCCCTGCCTTGTAGAGATTGCATCATCCTTGAGTGGAACTGTCCTGTAATTTGATCTACCTTTTATTTTCCTCACAGCTGCTGCTGTAAGGTGTCACAAAATGGTCCTCACCAGATGAGGGAAAACAGGAAGAATAACCTCATGCACAGATTATAACAGACTGAACATTTTGTGGGTAGCTCACCATTACCCACACTCAGGCTTTTTTCAACAGTTTCTATTGTTTATACTACTACAAAAATCCTTTATGCTGGTTCTCAAATTACTTGCAACTCTGCATCAGGACATTTTGTGATCTCAGCACAGCAAGCTAATACGCCATAATGAGAAGAAATCAGTGTAAATCAGTATGTGTGCTCACCAAATCGCATCTGGGTACCCTGGACACAAATTGAATGCCTTGACATCCAAGTATTAATCCAGTCACGTTCAGCATAACGCTGATCACAGACAGCAGAACAAACAAGTTAACCTGGAACACCAAAAAAAAGTTAGCTGCAATGGGCAGAGGAGCCCAGCTCAAGGAACCTATTACAGAGCAGATCTCACTGACAAACTGAAGCTGGGAATGACTCTATGCTTTTCCAAAACTGCCCATGACTTCAGTGCCGCAAGGTGTCTTATCCTATTCCCAAAATTCATTGTCTTCTTTCTCTTTATTCCACCCTAGTTATGCAGAAATAAAAT
The DNA here is from genome assembly GCA_013186435.1 of Turdus rufiventris. Taxonomy (NCBI): domain Eukaryota; kingdom Metazoa; phylum Chordata; class Aves; order Passeriformes; family Turdidae; genus Turdus; species Turdus rufiventris. Next base: position 2,073,350 of record PYHW01009421.1, read on the forward strand.
ATACACAACTACTGAAAATGTCAGTAGTAATAGTACAAGCAATTAAAGGTTTTGCTGGAGTCCAAAGTAAGATCTGCAAGTCGCCCAACTTCCACTCTGTGTCATACTCTTCCACCAAGTTTAGCTCTCAACAGATTCAGAACAGTAAAGAAACCTGAAGAGAAAGAAACATCTAAAGCCAGCATTCACTTTGCACATTTTCAAAATTATTTGGCAGCACAGATAAATGAAAAATCTTTGTCCCAGTACAGTGAGGATGGAAACACTTAAGAGACTTCAGTTGCATTAATTCATTTCCTCCTGGCTAAAACAAAACATTTATAAATCTGACAATACTTTCAGATTTATAAAGCACCTGAAATCAAGCAATGGAAGAATAATAAACACATGTGTCTTGGTATACAATACAGGGTGTGATAAAAGGTATCTATTCTATCACCACCTGTTGAGGGTGGGGGCAGTGAGCCTTATCTCTGTGGGAGATATTCTGCTAATGGCCCACCCATTGAAACCAGGCTGGCACTGTTCTTTATCTTTTCACAACTCACCCTTCCTCCTGGGAGGTATCTTCTGCTAATTGTCCATTGAGTCCCACTGTGTGACTGATAAAATTACTGCATCCCATTGGAAGTTGCTCCAGCCAGGGGGAAGAGCCCAACATTTCTTACCAAGATAAAAACAGAGGTGTGGGGGACACTAAGGGAGCCCCTTTTCTCCACTGGACTCCAGAGGGAAGCTGGATTTCTCCACATCTCCACCGAACCTCCAGAAGGAAACTGCACCTTCTACAGGACCACTGCTTCAACTGAATCACATCTGTCACTACAGCCACCATTTAATGGGACTGCTACCAACACCCCACCTAACAGGGTATCAGGTTGTACTCTGGCTTTTGTCAGGGCTTGGGGTTTGTTTCTTTGTAGTATTGTATTTAGATTTTAATTTCCCTAGTAAAGAACTGTTATTCCTAATTCCCATATCTTTGCCTGAGAGCAATTTGATTTCAAAATTATAATAATTTGGAGGGAGAGGGTTTTACATTCTCCATTTCAAAGAGAGGCTCCTGCCTTTCTCAGCAGACACCTGTCCTCCAAACTAGGACAACATGAAAAAGGACAAGCAGAAGTAGTGGATAAAATGATGCCTCGCTTTCACATATGCCCTTACAATCTGCGCTTACATGACTTTGCATATGGATTTTGAACATATGAATGAACCACCCCTCTCCCTATTCATAAAGGCAAAAATATTCTGTACTTCAAGAGCAAGTACTGTGGGTAAGACTACTACTTTAGAGACAAACCAAAATAAAATTTCTCCTTTGAGCATTCAGTTCTACAAAGCAAGTATTCCTGATGCCCTAAAGCATCCTTCTTAATTACAATCTGCTAACTCAGGTTCCTTTGTATCAAAATGGTACAAATCAAAAAACCAGGACATGACAAAAAAACAGAGGAAGAGAAGGACACTATAAAAGACATGATTTCAGTTCTGCTCCAGCTTTACAGAAGATCCAGCAACAAGGACTTCCTAAACATGCGAAGAACACCACAGCCTTCCAAATAAATTTAGCTGATGTACCATGGTTAGCTACCTAGAATCTGAAGAAAAAATAGGCAACACAAATAATGCACAATGTTCCCATTTTCTGAAGTTCAGGGAAATAATCTCCCATGAATGGACAAGAGCCAAAGAGCATTACTGTGCAAGCTAAATTCAATTACAACATTACTAGTTTGACAATAACATTATCCTGTAAGGTAGATTTTAACCCCAAAAACCCCAATAATACATGCAGTTATTAGTAAATCTCTGAAGAGGACTGGGACTACTTTGTGTTAGACACACTAAGAACAAAATTATTTCTAAATTATTAAGAAGAATATTTTGTCCTAGCTTTGTGCTAATCACAAAACCACAGATAAGAGGGTTTTAGTTGCAGAATGCACTCTGAGTGTCATTTGTTTGTCCATACAAACACAGAATCTAATGATTTTTTAAAAAATAACTGCCTGCTTAGCACGTAAATGAATCAAACCCATTCCTTAGGCTTTTACCTAAATTATCTTAGTTAATCTTCTGACAAAAAACTACTTTGGGAAAAAAAATTGGTACACACAGGTATAACATACATCGAAAATTTTTAAACTGGGTTCAACACAGGACACTGACAATTAGGAATTGGCCAGTATTGGGCCAATAGAAGCTGTTTCAACATAAAACCTCTTTATAGCTCAAATCTCATGAAATTATATTAGGAAAAACAAGAGGTGTGTTTGTCCTTTTTCAACTGATGAACAAATGGAGAAAAGAAGTTACATGCCCAAAGTAAAGAAAGAGTTTAAAAAAAAAGTAGCAAACTCACATTTAAGTTGTCTCCTTTGGTACAGAAGCTGGAAAAAAACAATTCCATCTACAGCTATACAAAAACTAATAGTTAAAATCTAAACTTCCAATCCTAAATTTTGAAGAACAAAAAAAATCATTAATATTTTTCTAAAGAAATGTCAGAATTTAAAGAAAAAGAGGAAGAGAAGGAACATTATCATAAATACATGAAACAAGGATGACAATTTCTGCATTTATGTTCTAATCAATTCTACCACACACAAGTATAAGCTTGATTTGTTTTTCATTATATGTATAGTGTATTTTTTGACCGAAAAATCCAATATTCAGAAAATTCTGCCAAAAGCAGAAGATAAGAAGATAAGAATAATTCCTCTACATACAATCTAAAACACTACCATGATCTGAACCATAACCACAAAATTCTCTACTACACATCTACACTACAAGACTGTCAAGAGAAAAAAACCTTTTTTGCTTTCTGCTCCATCATTGGTCAGTATTTTTGAACAATCACTGAGATTGGAAGGGACCTCTTAAGTCTAATCTCCTGATCAAGCAGATGTCAAAACAAAGGAGCTGGAACCATAAAATCCCTTCCAATTCTATGATTTTTTGACCTACAGCAAGCTGTCGAATATAATGTCCAGTTGAATATCTCTACAGGGAACCTACACCAGTTTTGTTTTCACAACAGTAAAAAGTTGTCTTCCGTGTTCAGATAGAATTTCCTATTTTCTCAGTTCAGCTCACAGCCTCTTGTCCTGGCAGGGAGCACTGAGAAAGTCCTACTGAGAAAGGTCCAACTCCCTAGTTTTTGTTCCCTCCCATCAGCTATTTATAGAGATGCAGAAGATTCCCACTGAGATTCCCACTCCTCCAGGCTGAACAGCCACAGCTTTCACACCTCTCCAGGTGTGGGAAGGACCACACCCCTTGACCTGTTGGCAAATCTCTGCCTAATCCAGCCCAGGACACCACTAGTCTTCTTTGCCACAAGAGCACTTCACTGTCTCATGGGTAGCTTGTTGTAAACCAGGATCCCCAGGATTTTCTCTGCAGAGTTGCTTTCTACCAAATTTTTTCCCTCCTGTGTAATAGTATAATTTCCCTGTGCAGGCACAACTTTGCATTCTCCAAGAGAATCCTTTCAGTGCAATCTCCAGCCTGTCCAGGTCCTTCTGAATGGCAATTTCAGTGTATCAGCCCATTCCTCCCAGTTTGGCATCACCTGTACTGAGAGTGCACTTGGATCCACTGTGCAGAGCATTCATTTCAATAGTACTGACTCCTCAGTTTCCACCCCTCAAGCCCACCCCTGGTCCTTGGCTGGCTCAGCTTTCACCAGCGATCACAACCCTCTGTGCTCACTTATTCAGTCACTCATTGTCCAATCTAACATGTATTCTTTTAGCTTATTTGGTTGCTTATATTCTCCTGGAAATGCATATTTAAACATTTTCTCCATCACTACTCACTACAAGTAAAAACAGAGGTTACACTTTATCCCAGTGACAGAAGATCCTACGCAGAGAAGTACTTCTCAATTTAGGAAAAAACAGAGAAAGGCAAACATGGTATTTCAAAAACCCAAACAGATGTAACTAGTCTTGACTGCAGTTATAAAAATAGAAACAACTCAAATTATGGCCTCAGTTTGGCTTACAGCTTCATCTTCAGAGCATTAGATACAAATGGACTGTCAACAGCTACAGAAAGCAGTGAGGAACCTTCATATTAACTTAACCACATGAAAGTGAAGTGTATTTTATTAATATTTGCTAATGTCTTGCATGTATGATCTTTTTCAGGTAAAAAAGTATCATCGTGCCTTTGGAAGACTCCAAGGAAGAATAAATTTGCATGGTAAAGCTTTGACACTGTCTTTCATTCTGGATAGGGAAGCACCTCATGGCCCTGCTGCTGCTGCCATTGGAGCAAGTATCCAATGCCAGAGAGGAACTGCTTTCACCTGAATATGCACATGCAGGACTGATGCCCAAGCAGGCACTTAAAGAAGAAACAGGTGTTTCAAAATCAGCAGCTCTTGCATTCGTTTACAGCCTACATATATTCTTCAAAAAGATCCTGTAGAAAGGCGCATGTCCATTGATTGTCCACATGCGCAGCAGCCGCAGCAATTCTTAAAACTCATCGGACCTTACTAGATTTCTGTCAGTTGTGAGAGCTATTTATTGTACCACATGGAGACCCACAACACAACTGCCAACAAAGGACAGCCCCACAAAAACAGACAAATTAATTCATTTAAGTTAAAAAGTCACATGTCTCAAATGCAGCACTAAAACACCTCATGTATCAGACAAAACCTTTTGCAACATAGAAATAGCTATTAGCGTCTAATGGCTTTTCATACTCTCATACTTAAAAGCATATTTCTGTTTGCTTATACTGACTTTAAAACGTTTGCAAAATTAATGCTTATTGACTTAATGCTGGAATCTGGAGTGTGAGCAAAGAGGTTAACACTGAGCTATTTTACTTCTAAAATCCAGGGGAAAAAGACACTACTACAGTAATTCTCACAAGTCAAATGACTGCTTGTCATAAAGCACAGGCCTAGGAAGAGACCTAAGTTGTTTTACAGGGTTAGGGGCATGACATGGAGCTTCTGTTCACTGTCACTAGCAGAGCTAAAATTTAAGAACATTACCAGAATTAGGTATCTTGATCTCTATCTTAAATTTCAGTTAAATTCATGAAAATCTGTCTAGGTGAGGATATCATAACAGTGGTCAGCCCTAAGAAATCTTTATTTAAAGTTTTCTGGAACACAGTTTTCTTTGGATAAAGATTTTTCAATTAAATACAAGGTTTACCACAAATAAATTCTTAAAAAATTCCAAGTTAGGCTGAATTCTATAAACTTTTCTGTTTTCAAAGTAAGATTTGTAAATATTTGTCATAAACCAAAAGTATTAAGACGTTTAAACCAAAAGCGTTTCAAATAAAAATTTCAAATCCTTATGTGACCACACTGTAAAACATGAGAAGAATCCAAACCCAATGACTCATGCTGCATATGCAACTCTGGCTTTTTTGTGAATGAAAACATGTGAAAACAATGACATGTATGAACACAGAAGCTGCCATGCTAGCAAACAACAGAAGCATGCAGTACTTGATGTAGCCAAAAGCCAGAGCCACATTCAACCAGCCTGCATGTGCTCTGCTGACTTCTTGATCCAATGCATTTTCCAGGTACCAAACTGCTGGAACTTGCAGCTGCAGCAGTTAAAACTCTGCACAGCATAACAGGGCTGGTGTCTTGTTGGACGCTGGTACTCTTTCATTCAATCACAGCTAAGTCTCTTCTTTAGCAGCAGAACCCAAGCTCCAAGCAAACACCAGAGAGATGCTTAACTTGAAGCCTTTGTTTCAGTTGCTGAAAAAAAACAACCCCAAAGCCAGAAACAAACACAATCAGAGAGTCATCTGAAAAGCACTCTACAGGTTTGCAACTAATTTGTGCACAACTGAAAGGAAAGGATGCTTCACTAGCTAAAGACTTCTGCATTCAGCAAAGCATATACAGCTCCTAGCAATCCTGGGAATGCAACAAACTCAAATTAGTCCAATCTGGCACATAAGTAAGGACAGAGGTTATAACAGCAAGCACCAGTCAAAGATGCGAGCTGCCCTCAAAACTTACACAATCAAACTAACAATGGAGAATTGATGTACTTTCTGAAAGAACTTAGGTTCCTTCAGGTGAAACTAAGTTTTACTGTTGTGTGAAAGGAAGGAGCTTAGGACCAGAGAGGAAAGAGCCATATTCTATTCATGGAAGGTAACAGAGAGCCCAGAACAGTTCAGAGTCAATGTAACTTGGAGGAGTAGGTGGTGGTGGTGGTGAGTTTCCCTTTCCCCATTAGTACAGTAATGTCATGATTACAAGCCGCACCTGATTATAAGCCGCACCTTCGCGTGTTGGCAACGTTTAGGTCTTTGTCCATACATAAGCCACACCTGATTATAAACCGCACTCTCATTTCCAGCGAGGACCCACGTGCAACAAAGTAATGAATCAGTAACTGAATCACAGGATCATGGGCTCTGGGCCAGGCGGGCTCGACCCGCTTGGGACTGCTGACGGGGCCAGGTGGCCCAGCTCGGTGCTGCTGCTTGGCAGGGCCGCTTGGGGCCAGCTGCCGCCGCCTCCGGGCTCGCTTGCCCTGGCCCAGCACTGCCCCGCGGTGCCAGCGGGAGCCTGCTCAGACTCGCAGCGGCAGGTGGGGACGCAGCCCGCCCACACCCGCGGCAGCAGGTGGGGACACAGCCCGCTCGCACCTGTGGCAGTGGTAGGAGGGAGGCACGGAGCACCCCCCTCCCCCCAGGGCCATGGGGCCGGCAGGAGGGAGCCCCCCACCTCCCCCCATCCCGGTGCTGCCCGGACAGAGCCAGCCTCCACTTGCCATGCAACAGAGTAACCAATTTGTAACAATCTGCAATCCCGGGTTTTACTGGCAGGTGCTCGGCTCGGCACCTCGATTTGCACTTGGGAAATTTCCGAACTTTTTTCATATACTGGCCGCTCCTGAGTGTAAGCCGCATTTCCGGGTTGGAATCAAAATTTTAGTCAAAATGGTGCAGCTTATAATCGTGAAATTCCTGTACATTTGGACAGTCCTAAATAAGAAGAAACATAGGATTGTTAACCTCTCTAAGATCATTGAGTCCAGTGTTAACTCAACATTACCTCAAAGAAAAATCAGCTTCAAAGCATTACAACCCGACCTCCAAAACTGATTGACAACCAATTTCTAGAACAGAAATTCCTCAAATACCTAAAACCAAGGAAGGATTTCAAACCACAAACTTCTCAGCAACTGTACTGCTCAAGGCTAGGCCTCCCTTGCAAAAATGTCCTTCAAAATACGACTATAACTTGATTTTGCCTTGCAGTACCCTGTCTGTCAGATATATTATTTATCTAGTATCATCCCACACTGTAAATGCAGCTATAAAAGAGAACAGGTGGCAAAACCCAAATGTGGCTCTCCATTTTATTTACTAAAAGGTCTTATCACAGCCATCCTTCTTCACTCCTGCTTTTTTCACAGATGGTGCTACTAAAGGTCCACTGCATCTGTAACTCATGTGTTTCCCTTCCTTCCTCCCCTCCAATGAAAAACAAGAGTGGCTGGAACACCCCAGTTCCTTTCTCACAGCACTGCAGCCATGTGCTTTTTGCAAGCATCAGCAGCACCAGAATCTTGCTGTAGCAGAAAAAAACCCTACAGTCTGGTTGTTCCTCTCCATGACCAAGGTCTTGGATTGAAGTGGCAGCCATGACAGCCTGACCCTTCACAAAAACCCAAACACAGAGAATGAGAAATCATCACTGGGAGTGCTAAGGCCTTACATAAGGAGATAAAAGGGGAGGACAGCCTCAACTGACAAAAGGATATGCTGAATGAGTTTTTTAGTTTTGCTTATGAATGTCATAACTCTAAGTCATGACTGTATAATAATTCTCATTGCTGAGACATCTAGGAAGCTTGCTTTCAAAATTCATGCAATTGCGCGTTCTTCATAACTCTCTAGAGAAAATGTTCAAGTTACTAGAGGGTAGACATAATAGATATTTAGCCAAACATAAATAAGCTCACAGAAACTAATCTTAAGGTGTGATTTCCTTACCCTCAAGACAAGGGTAATGCGTAATGTTTATTTCCTTTTTCTTTTTCTATATAGAATAGAATATTTCAGTTGGAAGGGACCTGTAACAGTCATCTAGTTCAACTGCCTGACCACTTCAGGGCTCACCAAAAATCAAAGCCTAGTAGTAAGCGCATTGTCCAAATGCCTCTGAAACACTGACAGCTTGGGGAATCAACTACACCTCTAGGAACCTGTTCCAGGGCTTCACTGCTCTTTTAGCAGAAATGCTTCCCTGTGTCAAGACTGATCTAATCTGGCTATCAGAAGTCAAACCTCTATAGAACATACACACAAATAAGAAAAAAAACAAAACAGTTTCATAGAATCACATAATCACAAAATAATTGAGGCTATAAGACAGCTGAGGAGCATTCCTGTGCTCAAAAGCAGGGTCAGCCATGAAATCATGGCAAGCTGCTCAGAGCTTTTATCAATTTCACATCAGAAGCTTTCCCATCTGCTGCGCAGTATCTCAGGACAATCTTCCTCAGCATGTGACCATCTTAAAGATCATTTGAAATAAAAGAAGGGGTCAAGAAGAGTTAGTACTTTTTACTTAAGTAAAACTGGGAAAGGAAGATGAGGTTTATAAAAAGGAGAACGTTAAAGAGTGAAAGAGCAACAACATGCCATAGAAACAGCAAAGTACACAGGCAATACTGGCACAGGAGTACTGAACAAGCCTCAGGCAGCTTGAGACTGAGACCACATACATTCGTCTTGATGAAAACATGGCCCTTCCACTGGGAGTCTCCAACACTGGGCTCCTTTCTGCATACACAAAACATCTGAAAATTTGCCTGTGTTAACCAATGCACACTGAGAAATAACGATGGATGTTGGTGGTGCTGGTTGATAGCTAGCTGAACATGTGTCCAGGTGGCCAAAAACCCAGTGGTAGCCTGGCCTGTGTAAAGAACAGCGTGGCCAGCAAGATAAGGGTGGTGATCGTGTCCCTGTACTGGGCTCAATTCTGGGCCCTTCACTTTAAAAGGGACATTGAGGGGCTGGAGCCTGTCCAGCAAAAGGAAACGAGGCTCCTGAAAGGAGTAAAGAACCTGTCTCATAAGGGACAGCTGAGGGAACTGGGGTTGTTTAGTCTCAAGTAAAGGAATCTTGGGGAGTCCTTGTTGATTTTTGCAACTCCCTTAAGGGAGGCCGTGGGGAGTCATGGGCCTGTATCTGCTATGGTGCCTGCACTGAGAGGACAAGAGGAAACGCCCTGAAGATTCAGTTTAGATACTGGGAAAAAACTGTCACTGTTAGGGTGGTCATGCACTGGGATAGAGTGCTCAAGGAGGTGGTGGGGTCACCATCCCTGAAGCTGTTCAAGAGGCATCTGGATCTGGTGTTCAGTGATGTGGTTTAGGGGTTTTGGGCAGTGCTGGCTTGACAGTTGGACTGGAATATCTCAAATCCCTCTTCCAATCTTAGTGAATCTATGATTCTATGATTCTATCCACAGCTCACATATCTAATCCTTGGTACTCCTCACTGATACCCAGTGGATCCCAAAGGAGTGCTGCAGAAAAATGAAACAACTACCTTGGCCCAAAAAAAAGTCTTTTGAAGTGACAGGAAGGCAAAAAATTCCAAACAAATGATAACAAAAAAACCCCCTCAAATCAACCAACAAAACATAAATACTCCCTAAACCCACACACAAGCAAAAGCAACTCTTTCAAACCCTAACTGAGACATTAAGAGCCACACAGCTTCAGAATTCGCTTACAAGTGAAAACAGCTTACACACCCTGCACATCAATCTACTTCTGTTACAGCAATGCAATTTCAATTGTATATGAAACTAGCACTGCATCCTGCTGTAAGGTGTTAAGTCAGCTCTCAAACCCATTGCCAAAAATTAAACCACCACAAAGTTAAGATTTAAAGCCACCTCCTTCATTTCAGTTTAAGATGCATTACCTTAGACTAAATTACAGTAATTTCACGATTATAAGCTGCATCGATTATAACACGCACTTCCGGGTGTTGGCAACTTTTCATTCTTTGTCCATATATAAGCCGCACCTGATTATAAGCCGAATGCTACAATACAGGATGTAATAAAAGGTATCTATTCTATCACCATCTGTTGAGGGTGGGGGCAGTGATCCTTATCTCTGTGGGAGATATTCTGCTAATGGGCCAACCCACTGAAACCACGAAGCAATGTTCTTTATCTTTTCACAATCCATCCTTCCTCCAACGTGTCATTTTCTGCTAATGGTCCATTGAGTCCCACTGTGGGAATGATAAAAGTACTGCATCCCATTGGAAGTTGCTTCAGCCAGGGGGAAGACCCCAACATTTCTCACCAAGATAAAAACAGAGGTTTTGGAACACTCAGGTAGCCCCTTTCTCCAATGGATTCCAGAGGAAAACCGGATTTCTCCACATCACCACTGGACGTTTAGAGGGAAACTGCACCTTCTACAGGAGCACTGCTCCAACTGAATCACATCTGTC
>PYHW01009421.1:2087512-2102668 GCA_013186435.1 Turdus rufiventris
AAAACGCACGTCAGGAAATAAATCCCCTGTTTGCTTGTCTCGACGTTGGGGTCCCGCAGACCTCCTACAGAACTGTTGGCAAGAAGCCGTAACCCCGACACGCGGGGGCTACTCCCAAGGGACGGCGGAGGAGCGGGATCACGCATCCCTCGGATCGCCACTCCCGGGGACCCCGGCATGGCGCGTCCCGGCCCGCGGCCCTCACTTACCGAGGAGCCGGCCCACAGGGGACACGCGTTCTTCACCTGCGGGGCGCTGCTCAGCCACAGCGCCCCGAAGCCCAGCGCCACCACGGCGCAGCCCAGGCCGATCTGCAGCAGCCCCAGCCCGAACAGCGAGCGGACGGGCAGCGGGGGACACGGGCGGCACGGGGGGCACGGGCTGCGGCGCGGCGGCGCGCCCGGGCGGAGGGGCAGCGGCGAGAGGCCGGCGGCCTGAGGCAGTGGGACGAGTCCCTGGAGAGGGCAGCAGGACCCCGGCAGCACCATCGGCGGCGACACGGGGGGTGCCGGCGGCGGCTCTCGGCGGGCGGCCGCTGCGGGCGGGGCCGCGCCGCTGTCGCCCCCGTGCCAGCCCCCTCAGGCTCCGACTTCCTGCGGCGCTGCCACCGCCTCGCCTCCCGTCCGGGCCCCGCTCCCCTGCGTGGAGCACCGGCCGCGGCCGCGCCCTCCGCCACAGGCGGGGCCGGGGCCATCCCGCAGCCGGCGCCGAGCCCGGCGCAAGGTGCTTCGCTGGAGCTGGGACGCCCTCCCCGACTCTCCCGGACCCTGAGCCATTTTTCCCGTCCCGGGTCTCCCCGCTGATGCTGCTGCAGCCGCTTTGCAACAGCTTTGGTGGGGTTTACCCCTTTTCTTGTTCCTGTGCTCCCTCCCTCTCCGTTCTCCTTTACACTTTTATCCCTGGTCACTGCTGATACCGAGCACTATACGTAAAGTTTTAAAATAACTCTTTGCTGGAGGGGGATTGTATTTCGCGTCGTTGGCGCCCAGCCTGACCAGAGAACGAGGTTTGGCAGACAGCACGACGTGTGTCTTGTATGTGCATGAGCGTGCCTGGATGCTTGCCCATGCCATGTTGTTTGAGACAAGGGCAGAGGAATCTTTACTCTCTCCCCTCTCCCTCCCCACTCTCCCCCAGTACTCTTCCTCCTTGTTTCCCCTGGAAATTCTTGCTGTGACTGTGATCTGTCCTCCCCTTGATCCACTCCAAGAAAGGAGGCTCTGGAACTTATTTCAACCGTTGTGTTCTGCTCTCCAGCTCAGTAAAGCAATTTTATCCCTGTTTGGCTTGTCTGGACATGCCTTCAAGAGATGTGAAAAGTATAGCTTTTGGTGCTTTAGGAAAAAAAGGCATGTTTAAAAGTGCTATTGGCTCAGATAATAGCCATAGCTCCTTTTCAGAGAAAGGTGCAGAAGTCACTTTTGGAGTTGCACACTTGTTGCATTTGTTTGCTTGTTTGTTTGTTTGTTTGTTGTAAACCAAAATATTCAGGATTTAGATCACTCCTTACCAATGGAAAAAAATCACAGAATCACATAATATCCTGAGTTGGAAGGGACCCACAAGGATCATTGAGTCCAACACCTGGCCTTGCATAGGACATCCATAAGAGTTGCACCATATGCTCGAACGTATTGTCCAAATGCTCCTCAAACTCAGTCAGGGTTGGTGCTGTGACCACTTCCCTGGGGAGCCTGTTCCAGTGCCCACACCCTTTGTGTGAAGAATCTTTTTCTAATATATAACCTAAACCTCCCCTAACACAACTTCAGCCCATTCCCTTGGGCCATGTCATTGGTCTCTGCAGAGAAGAGATCAGTGCCTGCACTTCTCTTCCCCTGACACGGAAATTGTGGATTGTGATGAGGTCTCCCTCAGACTCCTTTTCTCCAGGCTGACCATACCAAGTGATTTCAGCCACTCCTCATAAGCCTTCTCCTTAAGGCCTTTCACCAGTCTCATGGCCCTCCTTGGACACCCTTTAACAGTTTAACATATTTTTGTGGTGCCCAAAATTGCTTTGAGCTGAGACAATTGTCCCAATGCAGAGGGAGTTGGACAATCCCCTCCTTTTCCCAGCTGGTGATGCTGCCCCTGAATGTCCCCCAGGACACAGGTGACCCTCCTGACTGCCAGGGCACTGCTGGCTCCTGTTCAACTCACCATTGACCAGGACCCCCAGGTCCCTTTCTGTGGTGCTGCTTTCCAGTCTGTTGTCCAACAGCTGGAAAAAGTTCTGACTTACACCTGAAAATATATACATGTGAGAAAAAACAGAGCAGCAAGAAAAGAGCTGATTTCTCTTGATGGGAAGAAGTATAATGCTGCTCACACAGTTGCTCCAAGTGAACCACTGGAATTTCTAGTCAGTGAAAGTAGCATGTTTTCCATTCCGACTGGTCCACTGAAGTGATTTAAGATTTATACTGACTTGCTCTCCTTTATCACTCTCTACATGGTTCATGACATAACTTAACTCTTTAATGTTATTCTTTACTCTGGTTTAAAATATTTTCTTTAACAGAGGGAAGCAATATTTATAGTACAGTAAATCATTGTTAGTAATTCTGTGTACTTGGACTAGACTTATTTGTCAGCTGGTCTGTGTCGTCATCACTAAGATACTGATGTATGGCTAGTAAGAATCAACTTCAGTATTTTTAATAGTGAAAGTCCATGGCAGTGGTGTTTATTGCTCCTTAAACATACAGAAACATACATGTTCAAATTCAGTGAAGAAGTAATGTTCATGCTATCTAAAAATTTGGAATTTTATTAAGAAAAAGTATTATCAGAAGAAATCTTACACTGTGAGAGAATTTTCTATAATAATTTTTCAGTTGTTTTCTCTAAACGCTGCATCTGAGCAGGAATTTGTCCACTTTATTAATATATAGATAACATTGACCTCTATAAAAGTCATATTGGTTCCACAGTTGTTCTTTTTTTGTTTACTCAAAGCACTGCCTCTAAGACCTTGTGAAACCTTTTAGCCAGCTGTGGCAGGAAGGAGGTGATGACAGCTTGCTCTTTATTCTTGTTAGCATCAAAGTGTTATATTGCCTCTGAGCATGCAAAACACACTTCCATTCAGTAGGGATAACAGAGTATTTTTCTGGACCTTCTACCTATGCTTTTAAATAGAATCTGAAAATAAAATACTAGAAAAAGTCATTGAGTATCATTTAAGTTTTACTTTCACTGAAGATCCCATTTTTTGAGGATATTTAAGCACTTGGTAGGAACACCATATTTTGGATGCCAGAGATGCCAACTCAATTTGAAAATATGTCCTTTAGGGTCACATTAATAATTCTGAACAAAGAACATGTCCAGAGCTGTGAAGTAGCTAGCAGACAGGTGCTAGCTGTGCTGCAGTGGTGCACTGCAGTTCACTCTTCTGCATTTGCATACCTGTCTACACTGACTACCCATAAAAGTGAACCTTCCTGCTCTGGAGTTTCTCCATTGGGTGGACCACCTGTCAAAATAGGTGGGTTTAGGAGCAGCTCTTTCATGATCTAGCCTAATTGATTTGAAAAGGTACTTTACTTATTGTTGTCATCCTACCATAAATTGGAAACAACTCTTTACAAACACACTTACTTGATATCAAGCTTACTGCCAAATCTATGTTTCTTTTTTAGCTATCTGCATCAGTAGAGGAAAATGAATGTTTTCCTGCTTTCCTAGATGATTTCCACTTAAGTCGCTGGAGCTTCTATGAAATCTAACCTGTTCTGTAGAGCTGCCAATATTCCAATACTTGAGATTCCAATATCCGAGTATTCTAGTTTCTCACTGTGTCCATAAAATAGAAGAGAAGAATAATTTTTGTCTCCAATAGTAAATTTACATGCTAGACATGTCTGCCTTAGTGGTATATGCTTTTGTTAGTGCTTCTATACCCTTCTTGAAAAAGTTTTTTACAGAAAGGGGGATAAAGTTCTGGAATCATCTGCCCAGGGGGGTGGTGGAGTCACAATCTGTGGATGTGTTTAAAAAAATATTGGATGTGGCACTTGGTACCATGATTACAGTAATTTCACGATTATAAGCCACACCATTTTGACTAAAATTTTGGTCCGAACCAGGAAGTGCGGCTTATAATCAGGTGCGGCTTATATATGGACAAAGAACGAAAAGTTGCTGTTTTAGTTGGAGGACAGGTGTCTGCTGAGAAAGGCTCAAAAGCTCTTTGAAATGGTGAATGTAAACCCCCTCCCTCCAAATTATTCTAATTTTGAAATCAAGAGGCTTTCAGGCAAAGATATGGGAATTAGGAATAACAGTTCTTTATTAGGGAAATTAAAATAGAAATACAGTACTAGAAAGAAACAAACTCCAAACCCTGAAAACGTCAGCGTTCAACCTGACACCCCATCAGGCAGGGTGTTGGTAGCAGTCTCGTTAAATGGTGGCTGCAGTCCTCTTGCAGTGACAGACGTGGTTCAGTTGAAGCAGTGCTCCTGTAGAAGGTGCAGTTTCCCTCTAAACGTCCAGTGGTGATGTGGAGAAATCCGGTTTTCCTCTGGAGTCCATTGGAGAAAGGGGCTACCTAAGTGTTCCAAAACCTCTGTTTTTATCTTGGTGAGAAATGTTGGGGTCTTCCCCCTGGCTGAAGCAACTTCCAATGGGATGCAGTAATTTTATCAGTCACACAGTGGGACTCAATGGGCCATTAACAGAAAATGACTCTCTGGAGGAAGGATGGGTTGTGAAAAGACAAAGAACAATGCCCCGCCTGGTTTCAATGGATAGCCCATTAGCAGAATATCTCCAACGGAGATAAGGATAACTTCTCCCACCCTCAACAGATGGTAATAGAATAGATACCTTTTATCACACTCTGTACTGTAACCCAAGACAGTTGTCAACACCTGGACAGCTTATAATCAGGTGCGGTTTATAATTGTGAAATTGAGGTGTTAGAGCATGGGTTGGACTCTATGACCTTAAACTTTGTGATTCTGTGATTCTGATTGTGGCTTTCTTCTTCTGTGGCTGTGAATTACCTAGCAAAAAATTTCTTTTTTATCTTTTAAAAGTTTCTCTTTCCTACATGAAAAAACTTTCTACCAAGAAGGTCATTGGACAGTTCCTGAGGGTCAGTTAGGGGCTCAACTGAGAAAAATCTTCAATATGAAGAGCATTCCTTCATGAAAACTGCAGATTTTCAAGGAGCCTCAAAACCACCATTCTCCTTTTCAAATCTCTGAGAGCATTCTGTGACCAGCTATGGAGCTGTGGTTATCCCTACAGAGTGTTGTTTGGATGCAGAAAAGTTGTGCTCTGAAGCTCCCTGGCCTCTTTTCACAGAAACCTTTCTGACCAGGTAGCTGCAGTGCCCCTTCTGTTCCCTTGGCTGCAGATGAAATGCAGTACCGGGAGCAGTGTGCTTGCACCATCTGGGCACAGGCAGCCTTGATTTTGTGCATTATCCTTTGTGAATGCAGTATTCATTTTACAGGCTCTTTTGGAAACACTTCCATTGCTGTGGCTGCAGTAGGAATTCCTGTGGGAGGAGGGACTCCCAACATCATTCTAGATCTCCAGGGCCCTTGGCTGATGAGCACGTGCAGGATCAGGGAAAGATAGTAAGAGAAGGGAGAGAAAGCAGCAGAGACTTTATCTGGGATATAGCAATTTATTTCATTTTTCTTTAATAAAGACTTGCTGCAGCCCTGCTACTTCTGCTGATTGAGTGGCCTCTTGCGGGGCTGAGGAGAGTCCAGATGGCTGGAAGCTCTCCTCCTTCTGGAACGCCGAGGCTTCCTGGGCAAGGGGCCCCTACCCTGGCTGGGAGTGGAGGGGCTGTGGCTGTTGCTTTGGGCAGAGGGACCTGCCACTGCTGCCGGCTCCAGCTCCTCCTGCTCTGCAGGGGTGGAAGCAGATGGGTGGAGGGTGTGGAGGACTGCTTCTGATGTGCTCGGTTGGTCCTCCATGCTGGACCCCGCAGGGATGCTGGCAGGACCTGCCTGTGGGGCAGGATGATCCTCCTGAGGGCTGGTGAAGATGGCCACAGCGCTATTGTCCTCCTCCCTGTCAGCTTCCTCTACTGCTGCCTCCTCCTGCAGCTCCTCCTGCTCTGCAGGGGTGGGAGCAGATGGGTGAGGGGTGTGGAGGACTGCTTCCAAGGTGCTGGATTGGTGCTCCTCACTGGAACTGCTGGCAGTGGTTGGGTGGGGAGCTGTAGTATCTGTCTGAAATCCACTGGAGATAGCCAGAAGATTGTTCTGTGAGTCAGGACGGAAGTGTATCAGCCTTTGGGCCCCTTGTGTGCACTCATTCACAATGTTGCTGATGAGGCCATTGATTAGTGGTTCTGTATGTTCCTCAAGGAAGTCCTGCAGCACATGGATCAAGACATTCCTAGCAGGACCACAGATGGATATGGCATGTAGGATGATACTCTCTGCAATCCTTGCCATCCACCACCTAGACCCATACTTTTCCTCCAGCTCCCGGCGCAGCCAGGGCACCACAGGGTCAAGGAGATGCTCTTCTCTTTGGAAAAGTTCTGCCCACACTCTGGGCAGGAGACCACCCACGAGCTCTGCTCCTGCACCCCCATGCTCTGCTGTGCATAGCATCCCCCGTGGAGCACGTGAAGGGGATTCCACAAATGGACTGTTTTTAACCAGCTGTCCTAGAGTTATTCCTGTCCAGCTGCTAGCATTTGCTGAGTCTTCAGAACTTGTGAAGACACAGTCTATATAGCTGTCTGTCTGCACAGAAAACCTGACAGCCTCTATCAGTTCTCTGCAGAGTGGGCACACTCTTTGCATCTCTCCCCAACGTATAATGCAGGCCAGGCAGAACTGATGGAGACAGGGCATCACATAAGCCAGGTCATCTCGAGCATCGCGGCAGATAGGGCAGTTCCAGTCTGTTTCCGTGGTCCTGTCTATGGTTTTTGGCTGTCTGGATCTATAAAAGAATGACAAGATGCTCCCCATCGCTGGTGCTGGCACTCCCAAAAGGTGTCACACACTGCAAATGGAGATGCCCTGATCATGAGTTGTCCTTGGGAGGATGAAATGCTCAGGCCCCTCAAGAAGGACCCTCCCAGTTGCCCAAGCCTGAGCACTCATTCTGTGGCCACCCCAGGGGGACATTTCCTTGCACAACTCACATCTGCAGCGCCCAGCTGCCTGAGCCCCACAGGGCTGGGGAAACACTACTGAGGGCTCCTGGATGATATTGAGAGCTGCCAATGGCAGCATGCAGCAGTGGAAAAAGCCTGGCTTGACACTCCAGACCTTGTGGACATGCTCAGCAGGAGTCCAGGTGTAATCCAGACCAGGCCAGGCTCTGGCAGCACCCACTAAATATACGCAGTAAGGGACACAAGGAGGCAATCCAACATGGTGATGTCACAGTCCACTGCCAGCAATCCACTTCCACTACCCTGTAACATCACAATGGGATGTCTATCTCCATGGTATTCAGACCAACACAGCATGTCAGAAGTTGTTGTCCATGGGTGTGCCAGTAATCCTGCAGAGAGGAGACCTCGGGCCCCTGGACTCTCCCCAGCCCTGCAAGTCCCATCGGAGTAGTAGCAGTGCTTTCTCACACAGACAGGACGACGGAAGAAGTTCTGAAAATACACCAGAGTCATGCTTGTAGAGGAGTCATGAGCAAAAGATTGGCAGGCATTCCTCATGCAAGAGGAGGAAAACTCCAATAATGCCTAGTATAATATCTGCTTACCAGCAAAGAGGCTTTTATCCCAGAAGTGAAAGTCTCTGGTGGTGGGAGTGTGGCTGCCAAGAGTGTTTTCTGAAAGGTCAGACAGTGAAGTTTCTTAATGCAGTTAGAGTTCAGTTAAGGCAGGGAATAACCTCTATGCGTTAATGTAAAATATGAGTATTTTGAGAGGAGAAGTGGAAGAAAGGGAAAGATACAGCAGCTTATGGATAGGAAAAGTAGATAACAACAAAAGCGCTGTTCATATGAGTACTACTGGTGTATTTCAAATAAATTATTTTATAAAAGCAAAATGAAACCAAAGCAAAGCCAAACCCAAAACTAACAAAAATGAAAAAGAAAACAAACAAACAAACAAACAAACAAACAACCACAACAAAACCACAACAAAACCAAAACAAACAAACAAACAAACGTAGAAAAAAGGTTTATATAAAATATTCTTTGAAACTTTGGAAACTGTTTTCAGGCATATTCTATTTATATAGTGTTTGATTCACTCTAAAGAGCATGAAAAAAATATTAAAGGCAGCTGAAGAAGGAAAGGAAAAGCCATATCAAGCACGTAATGTTTTTTTCTGGTATTACTTCAAAATACCTACCACAGTTAACTCTAAATACAGAGAATGCTAGTGTATGGGACACACTGGAGAAGCTGTAGCTTTGCAAGCTTTTTTTAGCAAGCAGCAAACATTATAACTAAACAGGAATGACTCCTGTGCTGCATCCTCATGGCCATTGACCCCTGTTGGCTTTACTGATCAAGTGAGCTGCTGTGAGCCCCCAGGGTCACTCTGGTAGAGACACCTGAGCCATCCATAGACACAACTCAGCCCACAGGCCCTGAATGGCAAGAACATGTTCCCAGAGGAGGTGAGCTCACCTGACAAATAGCCTCACACAGGCGAGAACAGGAGACATACAGCCCAGAGGTAGCTGTCACTATCACCCCAAAAGCAAAGTGTCAGAAAGTAGAGGAGAGAGTGACCCACTCCAGAGCCCAGCTCTGCAGTGATACCAACTGACCTTGTGCTCTCTGCTGGCCCTAGCAAGAAAAGGTATCTTGGAGTGCAAAAGCTCTCATGCTTAGCCTGAACTCCATAACAATGCTCCACTTGACAAGCTTAGTCTTGCTGGAAGAGGTGAAGTATTTCTCAGTAGTCTTTTTTCCCGATTAAAATTTTAGTTAAATCTGATAAATCACACTGAATCATACAGAATCATCAAGGTTAAAAGAGACTTTCAAAATCATCTAGTCTAACTGTCAACAGAGCACCACTATAGACACAACTACACTATATCCCCAAGTGCCACATCCAGAGGACTTTTGAATGCTTCCAGAGGTGACTCCACCAGATTGCTGGGCAACTTATTCCAATGCCTGAGGCCACTTTCAGTAAAAAGAAATGTTCTTATGTCTAAGCTGAATGTCCCCTGGTACAGCTTAAGTCTATTTCCTCTAGTCCTTTCACTTGAGACATGGCAGAAGAGAACAACGCCCAACTCACTACGACCTCTTCATAAGACATGACTTCATCAGCTCTGTTGCCCTTCTTTGGAAACACTCCAGCACTTCATTTTCCCTTTTGAAGTGAGGGCTCCAAAACTGAACATGGTACTTCAGGTGTGGCCTCACCAGTGCTTAGTACAGTGGGACAATCACTTCCCTAGGACTGTTGTCCTGTGCTGTATCCCCTTTCCCTATCAAATCTAGTTTAAAGCCCTCTCAATCAAGGCTTAAAACCATGGACCACAATCCTTTTGCCTTTCCGAGACAGATGGACACTCCCTGTCACCAACAGGTCTGGTGCTGTGTAATCTACCCCACGGTAATAAAACCCAAAATTCTACCTATGGCAGCAGCCTCTAAGCTACGCATTAATCATGCTGTTCTTCCTCTTCAGTTCAGTATTTGCTGCTGGTACTGCAGGAATGCAGGAGAATAAAACCTACTCTTTTGACCAAAACCCTCAATGCCCTGAAGTCCTCTTGATTGTCATTTAATCTCATCACTCGGACAAATAACAGAGGCAAATGGTCAGAGGGTTGTACCAGATCAGGGATTTTCTGATGCTGGGGATTTCCTCAGGGGGTATTTCTGTGCCTTACCAGAGCACCAGGGAGGCAGCAGACTTCCCTGTAGGATGGGTCCACTCAGCAGCCCTTCTTTTCCCTCAGAAGGGAGTCACCTACAGCAATTTGTTTTGCACTTCCTCTGGAGGAAAAACGAATTTTGTTTCAACATTGAAATATCTCAGACAATCAAAAAACCATTTAATTTTGCATGGAAAAGAACTTAGTCTTAGCCTCCCAAGATATTCGATATTATGGGGTGTTCGTGAGGGAGAGATCCTGCTTCCAAATGCGTATGACAGATATAGTCCCTCATACCATTTAAAAGTAATGTATTTCAGTACTTTTCAAACAAATTCAATTATAGATTTTCCTTTTGAGATGAATACAGAGTCTTGATGCTTGATGCTAAGCAACTTAACTGCTGTATAAACCATTCTAAATTCCTGATGATGAGAATGAAAGTTCAGTATAATGTAGCTTTTTCACATTTGGTTTTAACCTCAGGGTTAGTTGTTCAGTGATGCAAAGTAGCTTTACTTTCTCTCATAAACATTTTTTTAAAGCCGCAAATCCAACAAAAAATCTTTTTAATTTAACACAATTTTTTCTATATCTATGATCTGTGTATATTAAGTTTTGCTTTGGCTGATTTGATGTAGATCATTAAAATTTGTTTTGTAGAACAACTTTGTGTTAAAAAAGACATCTGCCTGTTTATATAAATGGTAGAACTCTTAGTCCCAAACTAAGTAAACCCTAGTTTATGTCCTTTTTCTGGGAGCCATGTAAGAGTAGAACAATTAATTACGGATTTTTTTGTGGTTTAATTTTTCTCTACTAGGTAGGTACGAAACAACTGATGTTAGCAACAAGAGGGTAATTAAGAGAGATTAGCAATAATTTAGGAGCTTATGAAAAACAGATTTTTCAGCCTTCAGCTGTAAAAGTTTAGATGTTCTAAGTGGAGGCCCTTTACCAGGTCAGGACAGTTAAAAGACTAGTATTACAACTTATTTACACTAGTAGAATGCAAATCATAAATCTCAAGAAATTTTGTAATTTGGAAAGCTGAGGACAAGAGCAAATTCTAAATCAATGCTTCATGCTTTGAGAGTGTGATTTTTTCTAACATCTTCCAGTGAGTCCTGGATGCTCCTCATTTTCCTATTTCTGGTTTTTAGGCAAACAGATCGTGCTGCTGATTTCTACTCGAATGTTGAGGCATTGACTATAACTCTTTCCATGCAGCCGTCCAGCTAATTACTTATCCATTTATCATTCATTAAACTCTGTCTCCAATTTAGCTGCAGAATACTGCAGAAGACTGTCAATAATCTAACAACAATCCAGGTAGGTGACTTTGTGACTTTTCCCTTTCCCACTGATGCAATCATTGCATTGATGAAGGCCACTGGGTTAGCCAGACATGATAAGGTGTCAGGAGACCTTATCAGTCTCTACAACTAGCTGAAAGGAGGCTGTAACAAGGTGGAGCTGATTCTTCTCCCAGGCTACCAGTGACAGGACAAGAGGACATAGCATCAAACTGTTCCAGGGTAAGTTCAGGCTGAACACCAGGAAGAATTTCTTCATGGAAATGTTTGTTAAACATTGGAACAGATTGGCCAGGGAGATGGTGGAGTCACCATCCCTGGAGGTGTTCAAGAAACAACTGGATGTGGCACTTGGTGCCATGGTCTAGTTGACAAGGTGGTTATCGGTCAACAGTTGGCCCTTTATTTTTCTCTTGGCACCATTGCATCTATGGGGAGAGCATACCATGATGCCATCACTGAGAAGGTGACATACCAAGTGTCAGATTGTAACAACATCAGGGATTGGATTGTGACATCACCTCTTGCTAATTGTATTTGCGCACTGGCAGAACCTGAGCCAGTCTGGCTCCAGGATTGACTCCTGCTCAGCAAAGTCTGGAAGGTCTAGCCAGCTTCTCGCAGTGCTGGGTGGTGTATTGGGGGCTGCCTTTGGCAGCTCTTGGTGCCCATTTTGGAGCCATCCATACTGTTTCCGTGGCACTGCCTGGCTTAGTCATCCAGACACCACAGGTGTTTGCAGCAGTGAAGGCTGGCTGTGCAGGAAAACATCCCTGTAGAGTGGGACAGGTGATTGGGTTCTGGCAGCCTAGATGATGTCCTTCTTGACATCTTGTTTCTTCTTCCTTTCCTGGGACAATCAGGATGGCTCTCACATAGTCACACACTGCTCTGTGTGACACCAGTAAGAGGGAGCAGCTCCTGGTCCTTAGCTCTCCCCAGTGTGCTGCAGGGCACAGAAATGACCACGGAGACAAACTGGAGTTGTGCTATCTGCCGGGGAACTCAGAATGATATGGCTTCTGTTCTGCCCTGCCACCACCAGTTCTGCTTGGGATGCATCCTGAGATGGGCACTGAGAAATCCATCGTGCCCGCTCTGCAGAGCACTGATAAGATCTATCAGGTTCTCTGAGCAGAGTGAATGGGACTATCTACAGTGTGCCGTCACTCTTTCCAGAGAGTCACCAGAAGCCAGCAGACAGGCAGGAGGAACTCCTGGAGAGTCGACAGTGATATGGGAAAATGGCTGCCATTACTCTGTAGTGTCCTCTCCATCTTCTCCACAGGAGATGCCATCCCCAGCTCAGCAGGCAACTGCAGGGCCAGAGTCCATCCCACCCGAGGTATGGGCAGAACTTTTTCAACAAAAACAGCGTCTCCTGGACCCCGTGCTGCCCTGGCTATGCCAAAGGCTGCAGAGAATATTCTGGGGCAAGTGGTGGCTGGTACAGGCTGCAGAGAGCAACATCTTGAACGATCTCTGTGTCTATGGTTTGGATGTGGACACCTAGGTCCTGCGGCTGCAGAATAGCCTCGGGGAAGGCACAGCACAACTGGTTCACGGCCTTATCAATATCATTGTGGGCCAGTGCAGTGAGGAAGCTCAGAGACTGCTGCACTCCCATGCTGATGAGGAGGAAAACCATAGACCTTCAGCTAGCAGCAGGTCCACCAGCTCCAGCTGCAGCAGCTCCTACATGGGAATTTCTGCTACTAGCCCTACAAGCTCCAGTGTGGAGGAGGAAGCTGGTACATCGGACGCTGCCCTCCATGGAAGTTGCAGTTTCCCACCATCTGTGCCTGTCTCCTCAGAGTGGGACCAACCTCAGGAGGAGCTGGGAAGGGCAGTGGTGGCCCGTCCCTCTGCTCAGGACTGTAGCCACGGCCCCTCCACTCCTGGCCAGGTCAGAGCCCGCTCTCCCAGAAGCCTCCAGGATTCTCTTCAGCCCAACAAGAGGCCAAGGCAGGGACCTGCTTGAGCCCTGCAGCCATCAGCGACTCTCATCATCACTTCAGTGAATTTGCCTCACCTAAGTCAATATAAAGGGGAACACTCTGAAATGAATCATCCCCCCGCCCCCCCTCTTTGTTTTAACCCATCCCTTTGCAGCAATAAGGAGAAACTAAATATAACTGGATATAAGTGAAAAAATAACAGTTTACTAACTAGCAAAATTGAAGCAGGCAAAAATCCCCAGTAAATAATCACTAGATACAGAATTGCTAGACCTCACAAAGCCCCCAGAAAAAGAAGAAACCCAAAATAGTGGAAATACCCCTTCCAAGATGGCGTCTGCCACAGGGAGACAAAGGGAAAATGGCGTCTGACCCTCCCCTCAAAACAGCGGCCTTCATATGTGGCCATGGGATCTGAGAGACAAAGGGAAAGGGTGGTGCAGCAAACCCTCCCAGGAAGACTGGAGCTTACAGAACAGTTCCAGTAGCAGATGAGAAGAGCCAGCACATGCGGCCCAACACTGCCGCTTCCTCCTGCCACTTACCAGACTCCAGGGGCTGCTGTTGCTGTGGCTGGGAGGGAAGTAACCCTCTGTTGGCCTGGCCCCAGGACGGCTCAAGATTCACCGCAGGGCTTGAAAAGGTCACTGTGAAACAGTTTCTGGTTGGGAGTTGCAGCTTTGCCTAGTTGCTACTGTTGCCAGCCCACAAAAAAACCAACCCTAAATACCCCTCTGCCTTTGGCAAAATGACAAAAGGCAAAAGAGGGCCCAAAAGGGAAGCCTCTGCCCAATCTACCTCAGCTGTAAGGCAAAAGCCAATAAACAAGCGAGGCAAGAGGCGAGAGAGTGAGCCAAAAGGCAAAAGGGACACTATGCCAGGGTACTCTGACCTTGTTAAAGGGAGCAACATCATCTCCACCTGCCTCGCGTTTCCGTGCCGCTGGACCCAAAACACACAGTAACAGCACTTGGGCACAGATAGATATGGAATACGGTAAGCTTTTTGGTCACCCAGACACCTTCAAAGTCTTGCCTACAGAAGGAGCCTGGAGGCAGTCCTCCAGGAGTCTGGGTAAACGCATCAATGACCAGCCCTCAGCAACTGAGAAAGTTGGACATACTAAACGTGTACATATTTGAAAATTCAGGTACAATCTGATTTGTCAAAGGAGTGTTCAGACCAAAAATCAAAGAACTATGGAAAAATATTGTTCTGACAAAGTTCTCAGTTCTTGCCACTTCAATTACAAGATAGAATAGCCAGCATAGTGTTCTTGGATGGAGTCCACTTAAAGTAATATATTCCTCTACTCCATTAGAAAAGAATGAAAATGCATCCCATCCCCAGAGCAGTGGTATGGTAAGGAGGAAACATAACAGTAAAGTTAACATTTTAAACTTTTAATACAGTGGCTGATCATTTTGTAATATAACTCTAAGTATTGAACAACAAGGACATTACCCAGGTGGAATAATGGACAAGGATGAGTATACTTTCATAATACTTTTTTCCTCCTCTCAGAATCTTTCAGCACATTTCCTCCCTTCCTCCTCATCTGTGAACTGCACATATATGGAAGACTTTTATTTTATTTTGAAACTGATGTGACCTATGTTTCAAGGCATGACTTTTGACTATGGTATCTCTGGAGCTGAACTCCAGAGTCCCCAGGATACTTGATTGTAATGTTGAGGAATCCATCCACAACAGGATATGCCCTGGAGCTGTTGGTAAAGTGCATAGTACTTTAGTGTTTCAGAGGTCATTCTGTAATTTAATGGATCAGATTAATATATTTTCAAGAAAAACTAAATTTCCTGTGGGCTCAGTCAATGAGATGGAGCAATTTTGGACCTTTTCAAGAATAAGACAGGCACGAGAGTACTGCACATGTATGTGGAAATCTCATTTTCCTAAGTGATTACTTTCCTTGTCCAGAATTAAAGGAAAATTTGACTGCTGAAAATCCATTGCTGTAATTGAGCTCAAATCCTTCAAGGTAACATTTATTCTGAAGTATAAAATTAATAAAGTTATATATAAAGCACAACATGAATATTGCCAGAGCATCT
>PYHW01009422.1:25102-39447 GCA_013186435.1 Turdus rufiventris
TAAACAGGTTTTTTCCACTTTGCCTCTGAGAGATTCTTTCCCAATCCGGTGGGGGAGGGGGGAGGAGTCTTAGGGGGTTTGTTTTGTTTCCTGGGGACTCCTCCTGGAGGTTTTTCCCTGAATTTGCCCTAAACTAGGACAGTTGGTTATACAGTGGGATTTCCTCTGCCTGGGTCACTTGTTCCTGCTCCTTTTTGTCACTGAGACCAAAATTTTTACCTTCTGGCCACTTTGTAATTATCTCCAAAATCTCAGAGCGATTCGGGTTTCCAATAAGGCCGTGTTACGTGATGAGGGCAATCCACTTGCTCCATGTGGTGTCGGTGGCGTTGTGGGTAGAGGGAACCTTTCCTTTGAACATCCACCCCAGCACTGGTAGACGGGGTGCCAGGAGGAGTTGTGCTTCTGTACCAATTACCTCTGAGGCAGCTTGGACTCCCTCATAGGCAGCCAAGATCTCCTTCTCTGTGGGAGTGTAATTGGCTTCAGACCCTCTATAGCTTTGGCTCCAGAATCCTAGAGGTTGGCCTCGAGTCTCATCAGGCACCTTCTGCCAAAGGCACCAGGACAAGCCATGGTTCCCGGCTGCAGTGTAAAGCACATTTTTCACCTCTGGTCCTGTCCTGACTGGGCCAAGGGCTACCGCATGAGCAATCTCCTGCGTGATCTGGGCAAAGGCTTGCTGCTGCTCAGCACTCTAGTGGAAATTGTTCTTTTTGCGGGTGACCAGGTAGAGAGGGCTCACAATCTGACTGTACTCAGGAATGTGCATTCTCCAAAAGCCTATGGCATCTAGGAAAGCTTGTGTTTCCTTCTTGTTGGTTGGTGGAGACATTGCGGTGATCTTATTGATGACCTCAGTGGGGATCTGGTGCCATCCATCTTGCCACTTTTCTCTCGGGAGCTGGATCTCTCGGGCAGGTCCTTTGACTTTTCTCTTTTTAATGGCAAAGCTGGCTCCCAGCAGAATCTGGATGATCTTCTCTCCTTTCTCAAATACCTCCACTGCCGGGTTTTGCCCCACACAATGATGTCATCGACGTATTGAAGGTGTTCTGGAGCTTCACCCTTCTCCAGTGCAGCCTGGATCAGTCCATGGCAGATGGTGGGGCTCTGTTTCCACCCCTGGGGCAGACGATTCCAGGTGTACTGCACGCCCCTCCAGGGGAAAGCAAACTGAGGCTTGCACTCTGCTGCTAGAGGAATGGACAAAAATGCGTTGGCAATGTCAATGGTGGCATACCATCTTGCTGCCTTGCACTCCAACTCATACTGGAGCTCCTGCATGTCCGGCACGGCAGCTCTCAGCGGTGGAGTCACTTCATTCAGTGCACAATAGTCCACATTCAATCTCCATTCTCCATCAGACTTGCGCACAGGCCAGATAGGGCTGTTGAAAGGTGAGTGAGTTTTGCTGACCACTCCTTGGCTCTCCAGCTCACGGATCATCTTGTGGATGGGGATCACGGCATCTCGATTCGTCCAGTACTGCCGGCGGTGCACTGTCTAGGTGGCAATTGGCACTTGTTGCTCTTCCACCTTCAGGAGTCCCACTGCAGATGGGTTTTCTGACAGTTCAGGCAAGGTGTTCAACTGCTTAATGGCCTCTACCGCTACAGCAGCTATTCCAAAAGCCCACCTGAATTCCTTTGGGTCTTTGTAATAGCCACTCCTGAGAAAGTCTATGCCTAGAATAGATGGAGCCTCTGGGCCAATTACAATCGGATGTTTCTGCCACCCCTTCCCAGCCAGGCTCACCTCAGCCTCCAGCAAAGTCAATTGCTGTGATCCCCCCATCACCCCAGCAATGGAAACAGGTTATTTTCCTACATGTCCTGATGGTATCAGGCTACACTGTGACTCGCACTGGTGCTGCATTGATTTTCCTTATCTTCTCTCTTATCCCTCTCATCTCCTCCTTAAACATTTATTTGAGTTCTTTAACCACAGCAGAGACATGAGCCTGCACTGGACCCCTGATCATGTTCTCAAAATTTCTGAGTTTGTTAGCAACAGAACCCACTGTTTCTTGGTTGTTGTCAGCATTAATCATTGCAATGAAGGTGGTGTATTGAGATGGCCCCAGGTTTGCCAGATTCCACAGCGTCTGCCCTGTGCACCTGACCTTGTCAGGGTCATTGTCATGCTGTCCAGCCCTCCCAAAAAGTACCTCCAGTACTGCCACTTCCCTCAGCTGTTGGATCCCTTCCTCAAGGGTCTTCCAGCATATTCTGTGGTGGTGCTCCTGCATCCTTTCCCTGTGGATGAAACTCTCACACTCATTAAAAGCCGCTCCCAGAGGGAAAGGGGGCCTGTCTCTCTTACGAATACCTGATCTACACCTGAGTCCTGGGTCGAAGGTCACAAATTCCTTGACTCAGTACCTTCCAGTTGCACACCTGTGCCCATAAGGTCCCACACCCAAAGTAAATAAGTCGTAAAAGCCTCACAGCCCTGTCGAACAATGTATTTTCACAGATTACGGAGACTTTCATACGACAGGGACTCAGTGACAATCTCAGCCTCTGGCTCCCCTGCTAGTTGTGAGGGCCCTCTTCTCTGGTTGTCTTTGTCTAGGTGCATTGTTTTCATTTTAGACTTTCTAGTTTTTACAGGGGTCACTGCTGCTGGCTGGGAGTATCCTTGTGGTTTAGTTGGAACCTGGACAGATGTAACATTTGTAGGTTCCACTGCAGCATCATTGGATTCTCCCTTTTTAGGGCAGGGGGAGTGTCTCTCACCAGCTGGGGAAAGGTACTCCATCAGCATCTGGCCTATCTCCTTTTCTAGAACCCCTACCCACTCTGGGTGGTTCCTTTCTGACGTGGGCTGTGGGGCAGGGTCAGGCTCTGGGGCTGCATCCCTAGTCTCTGGGGCAGGATCAATGTCTGCAGCACCATCCCTATTTCATGGAGTAGGTATCAGGGTTGTTATCCAGCTCAATCCCCCCTTATCTCTAAATGTTAAATAGGACAAGCCTACCAGGAACACCAGCCACTGTATAATATCATTAGCATTTAGAGAAGATTTGAACCTTTCCAGAACTGGTGGGGTAGACCCAAAAATCTGGGTGAAGGGTTGGGAGAAAATTTCCCCTGGTGTCATTCCCTCACAGTAGGTACCATTATTAAGGTAACCCCAAAAACATAAAGTTAGTGTGTGATAGCCCTGAATCCATGTACCCACCTTCCAAAGGAAGTTAAAAATCCATGAATTCCTCACCTTATTAACCCATAAAGCAAACTGGATAACAGCCACAGTAACCTTAGTTATAGGGCCCATGTTTAGATGAGGGCCTGCAAATTGGAGAAACACAGCCACAACCACGTGCCACCCAAACCAGGGTAAACTAGACAACATATTGCCACCTAATGAGGTTTCTGTATCAACACACAAAAAATTAGGTTACTCAAGAGCTGTTATTCCTTTTATCTCTCGATGCCCTCATAACCCACATTGGGCACCAAAATCTGTCCTAGTTTGGAGGACAGGTGTCTGCTAAAAAAGGCTGGAGCCTCTCTTTGAAATGGAGAATGTAAACCTCCTCCCTCCAAATTATTATAATTTTGAAATCAAGTGGCTCTCAGGCAAAGATATGGGAATTAGGAACAACAGTTCTTTATTAGGGAAATTATAGTAATTTCACGACTATAAGGCGCACCCTTTTGACTAAAATATTGATCGAAACCCAGAAGTGCACCTTATAATCCAGTGTGCCTTATAGTTGTGAAATTACTGCATTTATTCTATCATCATCTGCTGAAACCAGGCAGGGCAGTGATCCATGGGAGATATTCTGCTAATGGGCAATATGTTAACACCAGGTGGGGCAGTCATCTTTATCTTTTCACAAGCCATCCTTCTTCCAGGGAGGTATTATCTGCTAATAGCCCATTGAGTCCCACTGTATGATAAAATTAAATCATCCCACTGGGAGATGCTCCAGCCAGGGGGAGGAACCAAGCCTTTCTTACCAAGATAAAAACTGAGATTTGGAACACCAAAGCAGCCAGCTTTGCACTGGATTCCAGAGTAAAACCGGACCTTTCCACATCATCACTGGACCTTTGGAGGAAAACTGCACACTTCTACAGGACCACTGCTTCAACTGAACCACATCTGTAACTCCAGGAGGACGGCAGCAACCATTTAATCGGACTGCTGCCAACACCCTGACTGACTGAGTGTCAGGCTATATTTTGACTCTGTCAGTGGGTTTTTTTGGGGGAGGCAGGGGTTGTTCTTTGTAATACTGTATTTTGACTTTAATTTTCCTAGTAAAGAACCGTTATTCCTATTTCCCATATCTTTGCCTGAGAGCCCATTAATTTCAAAATTATAATAATTTGGAGGGAGGGACTTTACATTCTCTATTTCAAAGAGATGCTTCTGCCTTTCTTAGCAGACATCTGTCCTCCAAACCAGGACACCCATCTACAGTAGGACTTCTAAATGGGGAAGTGCAGCAAGTACCAATTGCCACTTTGACAGTGAACTGCCGACAGTACAGAACAATTCGTGATGCTTTGATTCCCATCCATAAGATGATCCGTGAGCTGGAGAGACAAAGAGTGGTCAGCAAAACCCACTCACCCTTCAACAGCTCCATCTGGCCTGTGCACAAGTCTGATGGAGAATGGAGATTGACTGTGGACTACCATGCATTGAATGAAATTACTCCACCACTGAGCGCTGCTGTTCCAGACATGTTGGAGCTCCAGAACGAGTTGAAGTCCAAGCCAGCAAAGTGGTATCATTGACATTGCCAATGCATTTTTCTCCATTCCTCTGGCAGCAGAATGCAGGCCTCAGTTTGCCTTCACCTGGAGGGGAGTGCAGTATACCTGGAACCGACTGCCCCAGGGGTGGAAGCACAGTCTTACCATCTGCCATGGACTGGTCCAGACTGAACTAGAAAAGGGTGAGGCTCCAGAAGATCTGCAGTAAAGCGATGATATTGTTGTGTGGGGGAACACAGCAACAGAAGCTTTTGAGAAACAAGACAAAGTCATCCAAATTCTCCTGGAAGATGGTTTCACCATCAAGAACACCACGTTAAGGGACCAGCTAATGAGATCCAGTTCCTGGGAGTAAAGTGGAATGATGGACAGCGTCAGATTCCCACTGAGGTCATCAAGAAGATCACAGCAATGTCTCCACCAACCAACAAGAAGGAAACACAAGCTTTCCTAGGTGCCATAGGCTTTTGGAGAATGCATATTCCTGAGTACAGTCAGATCATGAGCCCTCTCTACCTGGTCACCTGCAAGAAGAACAATTTCCAAAGGGGCCCTGTGCAGCAACAATCCTTCAACCAAATAAAGCAGGAGATCGATCATGCCGTAGCCCTTGGCCCAGTCAGGACAGGACCAGATGTGAAGAGTGTGCTCTACTCTATTGCCGGGAGCCATGGCCTATCCTGGAGCCTTTGGCAGAAGGTGCCTGGTGAGACTCGAGGCCAACCACTAGGATTTTGGAGTCGAAGCTACAGATGGTCTGAAGCCAACTATACCCCAACAGAGAAGAAAATATTAGCAGCCTATGAAGTAGTCCAAGCTGCCTTGGAGGTGATTGGGATGGAAGCACAACTCCTCCTGGCACCCCAACTACCAGTGCTGGGGTGGATGTTCAGAGGAAAGGTTCCCTCTACCCAACATGCAACCAATGCCACATGGAGCAAGTGGATTGCTCTTATCACACAGTGTGCCCATATTGGAAAACTGAATCGCCCTGGAATTTTGGAGATAATTACAAATTGGACTGAAGGTGAAAACTTTGGTTTCATTGATGAAGAGTAAAAAGAGCAAGTGATGTGCTGAAGAAGCTCCACCATACAGACAACTGCCAGCAGAAGATACACGATACACACTTTTTACTGATGGTTCTAGTTGCACTGTAGAGATGAAACAAAGGTAGAAAGCAGATGATGGAGCCCAACAGAAGCTACTGAAGGGGAAAATGGATCAAGCCAACTTGCTGAACTCAAAACCATTCAGCTGGCCTTGGACATTACTGAAAGAGAGAAGCGGCCAAAGCTCTACCTCTACACTGATTCATGGAGGGTAGCCAATGCTCTGTGGGGATGGCTGGAAAAGTGGAAATGGCATTATTGGCAGCATAGAGGAAAACAAATTTGGGCTGCTGAAGAGTGAAAAGATATCACTACCAGGGTAGAGAAACTATCTGTGAAAGTCCACCATGTATATACCCATGTCCTCAAAAGTAGACCTAATGATGAACACTGAAATAACAAGCAGGTAGATCAGGTTGCGAAGACAGAGCTGTCAAAGACAGATTTAGGTTGGCAACACAAGGGAGAATTGTTCCTAGCTTGATGAGCCCATGATGCCTCAGGTCATCAGGGTACAGATGCCACCTATATGTGGGCACGAGACTAAGAGGTGGATTTAACCATGGACAGTATCTCTCAGGTTATCCATGACTGTGAGACATGTGCTGCCATCACCCAAGCCAAGCGGGTGAAGTCCCTGTGGTATGGTGAGTGGTAGTCCAAATATAAATATGGGGAGGCCTGGCAGACTGACTATATCACACTGCCCCAAACACAACAAAGCAAGCGCTACATGCTCACAATGGTAAAAGCCATCACTGGATGGTTGGACACCTACACTGTGCCTCACATTACAGCCTGTAACACCATCCTAGGCCTTGAAAAGCAAGTCCTTTGAAGGCATGGTAACCCCGAGAGAATTAAGTCAGACAACAGGACTCATTTCAAGAACATTCTTATTAA
This sequence comes from Turdus rufiventris, assembly GCA_013186435.1. Lineage (NCBI taxonomy): Eukaryota > Metazoa > Chordata > Aves > Passeriformes > Turdidae > Turdus > Turdus rufiventris. Next base: position 31,857 of record PYHW01009422.1, read on the forward strand.
CACCTGGGCTAGGCAACACGGCATTGAGTGGGTGTACCATATCCCCTACGACACACCAGCTGCAGGCAAAGTGGAGAGGTACAATGGACTGTTAAAAACCACCTTGAAAGCTTTGGGTGGAGGATCTTTCAAGAATTGGGAGCAGCATCTAGCAAAGGCCACTTGTTAGTTAACACGCAAGGTTCCACCAACCAAGCAGACCCTGCCCAATCTGAATCCCTGCATACAGTAGACAGAGACAAGGTCCCAGTAAGTACATGTCAGAAGTTTTTTAAGGAAGACAATTTGGATCAATTCTGTCTTGATTACAGACAAACCCATTTGTGGGGTTGTCTTTGCTCAGGGACAAGGCTGCACATGGTTGAAAACTAAGGGGAGGTAACTTATTTCAGAGTTTCTGCACTATAAAATTGCCTAAAACTAAAAAAGGAACATAATCTCCCCCCTTCCTTGTGGTGTTTTCATTTTAAAATACCCCTGATACTTTGAGAACGTCAGACAGAATTTTTGGAGGAATAGATAATTTCATGAATAAATTATTTAAGGAATAAATTTCTGCCTTTCCAGAAATCTCTTACAACCAGGCACAAGTTTAATCAAATGTTATAAACATAGTTTTGGCTTTTGCAAATATTAAAGTGGATGCTATGTGTTGTGCATTATAATGTTAACTTTTTCAGAAGTAGCTATAGCTGTGAAATAATAGCTAATGCTTTTATTTTTGCAACTAACTGTCAATAATTAAAATAACTAAGGACCCCTGCTACTGACACTTAGACTATCAACAACTGTTACCTGCAGAAACCACAGAACAGGGGGTCATTGTGAGGAGGTGACACACGACTCTCAAAACCACATCCAACATTACTGCACATGCTCTAAAAAGGTGGAACAGAGGAGGGGCCATTCTAAAAAGTTCCTGGAACATGCAAATTAGTTTGAAGAAATGTTTGAATATGTATAATAATTTATGAGTATGTATTTGACTGATCCAATAGAAAGGGTATGTAAGAAGAGTGCAGGAATATTCTGAACCTCCTCTCTGGCTCCCAGGCTAGCTCAGGAGGAAGCCCAGAATCCTGCAAGAATGAGGCAAAAGATTCAAAAGAGGCTCTTCTTTCCGGGATAATCCGAGACTTTATTCCCAAAAGGGTCCAGGGAAAAGAAGAGAGAGAGCATGGGAAGCCGGGGATTTTCAAACCTCGGCAAGGGGCGGGGGAACCCTGGACCTCAACCAATCAGGTCCGGCTGGAGGGGAAAGGGGAGGGGGAAGGATTAAACTATGAGACAGACTACAGGGGGGGGCCAGGGAAAAACCATTCTCAGTGCAAAAATAAAAACTAGAACAGTGAATTACAACAGAAGAGTTGCTATGGTTAGTTGGGGTGTCTCTGGCTATGCACTGTTATTTTTGCTTTATTTATTTTTGTCCCCTATTGTCCTTTATTAAAATTTTTAAATTCAGGTGAGGAGTGGGCTCCATTTCTCACGGTTCTTGTTCAGGATGGACGCCTCATCTCTGTGGTCTTAGGGGATTCCGAGTGGGAGGCGCGCCCCGCTGAGTTTGGCGGCTTGCTCAGCTTCTTATGGCGTCATCGGCCATCACAGGCTGACACCCTGTGGACAAGTGACTCCTAAAGCAAAAAAAAAGAGGGAATAAACCCCATAGTTCTTGTGCACAAAGACCCGGACAGGAAAAACATTGTAAGTACTGTTGATGCCTGGAAAGGGCGACCTGAAACCGAGACTAGACAGAGCAAATGGAATTGTTGAAAGGATACACCTTGAGCAGTGCAAGAGCCTGGCTGGGGCTACACTCAAGTTGAATCTAAGATGGATCCCGGTCAAGAGTCTTTATACTTTTATAAGTTTTGGTTCATCTACATATTGGGGTCAATTGTCCAACCACAGCCGCAGGATATGAAGTTTCAGCCCCCTGGCTTGCCCCCTTCCCTTCAATGTTGTTTATACTTTCTGGGTAACAGTTGTCCTTGGTTTTCTAGCTGGGAAGGGATTGTTTTATCCAACCACCTTGTAAAGAGAACTTACACCTAATATGAAGTTTCAGAGTTGCACACTGAGCAGCAGAGAATCTGAAAAATATAAAAGCTAAAACCCAAGGCATCCCTGTACACGGAGGGCAGGGTATGGGGGATTGACTGGTGTGTATGAAACGTGAAATGGACAATCTGGATCTGTGATGTAAGTGTGGAGTCTTTCTAGCCGTGGTTCCAGGTTTCCATGAGGAGATCGGCTGGCGAAGAGATGAAGCGAAAGATAAAGAGTGAGTGATCCCCCAGGGTAACTGGGACTGAGTCCCAGGGAGGGGTTGGACCCCAGGAAAATGAGCAAAGGATTTCCTAGGCAATCCACTAGGAAATAGGGGATGAGAGTGAGGGTCCCCAATCCCAAAAGGAGTGCCAGATTGAGGGTTGGGATCCATGGTGGTCAGGAGGAAAATATCTTAGGGATCCTATACCCAAGAGCATCTGGGGTTGGCCAACAATATTTGAGGCTTTATTGATAAGACTTTCTCCTCAGATGCCAGATTTGGGGAAAAGCAGATCTCTAGATATCTACCCTAAAAGTTTAGGAGGAGTTCTTCTGTCCTTTAGTGCACAGAAGGGGGCAGAAAGAGATCATATGCCCCAAATTAAATAATTTCATGTCATAAGTAATACCCGCAGGTGAATGTTAACAAGAGATTTGAAAATAAAGGTACCTTACTGTTGTGTTGTCACCTTGTTATGGCAATGGAATGAGTGAGAGTGAGTGAAATGTGTTGTAGACATGAAGGGAGTGATTACGAGTGCATGAGTATATGTTATAACAATTGTTGATTGGAAGATGAATTGTATTACTGGAGGGGAAAGATTTTCTGTGCTTAGTGTGAGAAACAACTGGGAGGAGTGGGTGGTGTCCAAGCTGCCAGAGGAGTGAGAGCAAAGAAATAGGGATCAGAGATAAGCAGGTCAGGTCCCAAGAAGATGGGACAAGGAATAAGTACAGTAATTTCACGACTATAAGGCGCACCCTTTTGACTAAAATTTTGGCCCGAACCTGGAAGTGCACCTTATAGTCCAGTGCGCCTTATATGATGGAAAAAGTTCGGAAATTTGCCAACCCAGAAGTGTGAGCCACGAGCTGCAGAGGAGCTGGCAGGGCCACGGCTGCCAGGTGGAGGCGGGGCCATGGGGTTGCGGCTACTGGGTACAGTCAGGCCCGGGGGCCCGCGGCACCCCAGCAGGCATGCCCCGGCCCTGGGGAGGTGGCGCTGAGCAGCGGCGGGCATGCCCCAGCTCGGGGAGGCGATGCCGAGCGGCTTCAGGCATGCCCTGGCCCCAGGGTGGCAGTGCCGAGCAGTGGCAGGCATAGCCCGGCCCGGGGGAGGTGACAACACGGAGCGGCAGCGGGCATAGCCCGGCCCCGGGGAGGCGGCACGGAGCGGCGGCAGGCATGCCCCGGCCCTGCTGGGTACAGGCGGGCCCAAGGGGCCGCGGCTGCTGGGTACAGGGTGGCCCGGGGACCCATGGCTGCCGGGTTGAGGCGGGGCCTCGGCCAGCAACTGCACGGGGGGAGCTGGGGGTGGATCCTCACTGCAAAAAAAAAGTGCGCCTTATAGTCCGGTGCGCCTTATGGTCGTGAAATTACTGTAAGTCAGGTCCGAGGAAAAAGGATAGCAGAAAGGCATCAGCAGATATACCCCAGGATAGTCCACTGGTAAGTTAGCTAACTAGGATAGCAATCCATGTACAAAAGGAACAGTCAAAATTATTCAGTACTATATTGCTAGAGTAGACAAAAAAGGAAATAAGATCCAATCATTTCTATTTGCCTAGGTACGGGTCCTTTGAGGGTTGGATTTGTCAAGCTTTAAACATATTTGTAAACGCAAAAGAATCTTTTGACCATGAGGAAAGCGAATATGCCTCCTGCTGGAGGAGGCCCCTGGGAATAAACATTTTTAAAGTATCAGGAGCCTCAGAGACAGAGCAAGCAGAGGAAAAGAAGGAAAAGAGGTGGGAACCATTGGAGGTATTTCCCCCCCGGTATCCTTTAGGTCCAGCAGTTCCCGCCCCCACAGTGACACCTGCTGCTCCAGCTGCTCCCGCTGCTCCCTCTGCTCCACCAGCTCACCTCCCTCCCAATGGAAGACCCTGTCACAACACTAGGGGAAGTTCAGGAAAAACTTGAGGGCAGCTCAATAATTCATCCCCAGCCACCCCCCCACAGCAAGGGAGAAAGGTCCTTCCTAAGGTTATGATGATTGAGGAACAGAGAGATTGGTCTGATTTGGAAAGAGATCAAGAAGTCGGCTTATTTCCTTTGAGGGAAGTACCTATGGGAGGGGCTCAACGGGGGATAGGATTTATGAATGCTCCTTTGACCTCTTCAGAGGTCATAAATTTTAAAAGGGAAATAAAAGGGTTATTAGAAGATCCCATAGGTTTAGCTGAACAATTAGACCAATTTTTAGGTCCCAACATTTTTACTTGGGAAGAAATGCAGTCAACAATGGGTATTCTATTTTCCCAAGAGGGGAGGCAGAGGATTAGGGCTGACAGAATGAGAATTTAGGAAAGAGAAATTCAACAAGGCCCATCAGGGGACCAGAAAATGCAAAAAGCATGTCCTAACTGGAATCATAATGATGCAGCAGGATGAGAAAATATGAATTATTATCATAATCTGATAATCAAAGGGATAAAACAGGCAGCACCGCAGAGACAAAATGTTGGCAAAGCTTTTGATAGGCAGCAAGGGAGGGAAGAAACTCCAACTGAATGGTTAGAGGGGCTCTGGAAGAACATGCAGCAGTACTCTGGGATAGACCCCAATAGTATAATGGGACAATCCCTAATAAGGATTAACTTTATCACCCATGCCTGGTCATATATAAGGAAGAAGTTGGAAAAAATTGAGGACTGGCAAGATAAGGGATTGAATGAATTATTGAAAGAAGCCTAAAAAGTTTATGCATGGAGGGATGAAGAAAAAGCCAAGGTAAAAGCTAAAATTATGATAGCTAGAGATTATGATAGAGAGTAACTCCCCAAGGGATCTGAAGCCCCCGGGTACTATTCCAAGGTATTCAGGCTTCAGAGCTAGGGAAAGGGGGGGAAACAGAACCCCGGCATGACCAAAATCTCAGGAGCAAACCAGAAATGTCTGGCTTTATTGTGGAGAAGAGGGACACTATAAGAGAGATTGCCCTCACCTAAAGAAAAACCTGGAAGTATTCCAAGAGAGACACTCAGAAGAATCAGCAGATTAGGTATGTCAGGGATTCTATTTCCTGGGGGATAAAGGCTAGATAGAGCCTTTGATAACTTTAAAAGTAGGTCCTCAGGGAGATAAATTAGGATTTATAGTTCATACTGGGGCAGAGACAACTTGTGTAGTTACTATTCTGAAGGGGTGAAATATAAGGTCTGGTTTATAATCATGAAATTACTGTACAAAAGTAGTGGCAGTTCTTAGACATAATTTACGCATATAGTTCTATCTGTTCTATCCAGAAATGCATGCAATGTTCTTAGTATGTTTTTGTTATGTGTGGGGCTAAGTTATTGAACTTTTACCTAGGCTTGAACTTTGAACTAGACTTTAGGGCTTTTTGCTCTTTTAAGGCACTTAAAGTATATTCTTACTTAACACTAAAACTTACACCTCTATTTCATAGCTATGTGACTTAAAAATATTCCTACTTATTTAAAACTAAAACTTACACTTCTACTTCATGTCTGGGTGACTTGAATATTTTAATTTCTCTAAAGGTTTTCATTCAATCCCGGCATTCTTTTGTCTCTCTGAGGGACTCAGAGAAGCTTCTATTTTATACACTCCAACAGGGGAAGAGGATTAAGAGTATCAAAAGGGAAATTACAATTTGTGGAGTCGGAGGGGAAGTATCTCAGTTACTTAATAAGTCAAGGGAGCCGAAAACTAAATCCTGAGAGGATTGCAGAAATTTTATCCCTTCCCCCCTTCTTCAAAGAAAGAAGATAGAAAACCACTTGGATTAGTGGGGTATTGTCAGCTGTGGATTGAAGAATGTACTCAGACAGTGAAGCTTTTATATGAAAAGTTAACAGAGGAAGACATGATAAAGTGGAACAGAGAAGATGGTAATAAATTAGAGGAACTAAAGTTTAAACTAACCTCAATACCAGCTGTGAGTTTACCCTCATTAGAAAAGCCCTTTAATCTGTATGTGTATATGGAAGATGGAGTAGCTCATGAAGTTTTAGTCCAGGAATGCGGAGGAGTAAAAAAACTGGTAGCCTATTTATCTAAATTGCTAGATCCAGTGAGCCGTGGCTGGCCAATATATATTCAAGCCATAGCAGCTACTGCCATCCTAGTAGAGGAGAGCCATAAATTTACTTTTAGAAGTAAACTAATTGTGTACACACCTCATGCAGTCCGAAATGTGTTAAATCAAAAAGCTGAAAAATGGTTAACAGATTCTAGGATGTTAAAATATGAAGCAATTCTGATAAACAGCGATGACTTGACCATGGAGGTAGACAAAAGTCTGAATCTAGCACAATTTTTTATATGGAGAACCAAAGGGTAACAACACATAATTGTTTAGAAGTTATACAGTGCCAAACTGAAGTTCAGGAAGATCTAGCAGAACAGGCCCTTCCAGAAGGGGAAGAATATATGTTGAAGGTTCATCTAGATGCTTACAAGGGAAAAAGATGTCAGGATATGCTTTAGCTGATGGGAAAAATATGCAGACCATTGAAAAAGGGAAATTGCCTTCAAATTGGTCTGCTCCATCTTGTGAATTGTATGCTCTAAAGACACCACTGGAATATTTAGCACATAAGAAAGGAACCATATATACTGATTCATAATATGTCTTTGGGGCAGTACACACTTGGAAAAATTTGGGAAGAGAGTGGGTTACTAAATTCAAAAGGAAGAGGCTTGATTCATGAGGGACTCATTCTAGAGGTTTTAGAAGCATTAAAATTTCCTGACTAAATAGCTGTAGTATCTGTTAAAGGACACCAAAAGAGAATGACCCCAGAAATAAGAGGAAAGTATTTGGCAGAACAAGAGGCTAGAAATTAGGCAGAAAATGGGAGTGAAAAAGTTATATTAATTTTCATTCCAGGAAAGGAAGAATCTGAAATTCCAAAATTTAGTGAAGCAGAAGAGGAGTTAAGCAAGATAGGGGGAGAGCAAGATCAGTCTGGGAAATGGAAACTCCATGATGGGAGGCAGTTAATAAGCCCCTTACTAGGAAAATATTAGAAGACCTACATCAAAATACTCATTGAGGTACTCAGACTTTGTGTAGTCACTTTTTAAAGAATTGTGGGTTCATTGGGATTTTTGGATTAGCAAAGCAAGTAACTGAGAGATGTATACAGTAATTTCACAATTATAAGTCGCACCATTTTGACTAAAATTTTGGTCTGAACCTGAAGTGCGGCTTATAATCAGGTGCGGCTTATATATGGACAAAGAACGGAAAGTTGCTGTTTTAGTTTGGAGGACAGGTGTCTGCTGACAAAGGCAGGAACTTCTCTTTGAAATGGAGAATGTAAACCCCCTCCCTCCAAATTATTATAAT
>PYHW01009422.1:67664-85324 GCA_013186435.1 Turdus rufiventris
GAACAGATGAAATATTAGAGGCTCTTTTCCCAGGGATGTATCTTCAGTTTATTCCTGTGGCTTCCATGTGGGCAGAGCAGGGAAAGAGGGTTAGGAAAGGGTTTTGGGGGTTTTTCAAGGGTCAAGGGTAGGGGAGGGGTCATTTGGCTTCTTGCCAATCCCATCGCAGGGGGTCAGTCCATAGGTCTTGCAGGGGTTACAGGGTTAAAGGGACATACCCTTTTTACAGGGTACATCAGGGTACAAGGTTACAACAATGATCTGTCCTGAAGTCTTTGGCAAATGTACCTACTGAAACTAAAGGCCAAAAACTAAGATTTTGAAATCAAAGCTACAAAAGGTCTGAAGCCAACTACACGCCAATAGAAAATTTTAACATCCTACAAAAAAATCCAAGATGCCTTGAAAGTGATTAGAATGAAAACACAACTCCTCCTAGCACCCCAACTACTAATACTAAAGTGGATATTCAAAGCAAATATTCCCACTACCCACCATGCCACCAATGCCACATGAAGCAAGTAGATTGCTCTTATCACACAACAAGCCCATATTAATAAACTTAATCACCCTGATATTTTAGACGTAATTACAAATTAGGCCAAAAGTAAAAATTTTGGTCTCACAAATGAAGAAAAACAAGAGCAAGTGGCACGTGCTAAAAAAGCTCCACCATGCAACCAACTGCCAATAGAAGAAACACACTATGCTCTTATAACTGATGATTCTTGCCACATTATAGAAATAAACTGGAAATGGAAAGCAACCGCATAGAATCCAACATGTCAAGTCTCAGACGCCACTAAAGAAGTAAGTAAATCAAACCAACTTATGAAACTCAAAGCCATGCAACTAGCCCTGAACATTGCCAAAATCAAAAAGTAACCTGAAACACTAATCTTAAAGAAATTAAGATTTTAGTTAAAAGTTAAAAGAAACTGGGCTTGAGATAGTTACCTGAAACCTAAATAATTGATTGCCTGTCAATTTATGTTTGCTTAGCTGTGCTTGCAATGGAAAAGGATAAAACTAGTAGTTAGGTCCAAAGAACACAAACAATTGCAACCAGAAACTCATTCTTTGCAAAACTGGAGTTGCCCCACAAGCCATTTGTATTGTCAATAATAGAAAAGGTCAGGGTGAGGAAGACTCACCTTACTTCCTCCTCTTAAGACCCCTACCCACAAAAAAGACCCCAGACTTAATTCAAGAAGCCAACCACGCATGCTTAATAGCTATTCAAGCTAATTACCATAAGAAGCAGGAGATGAAAAGGGCTGGTATTATGAATAAGTATTTGCTTGAACCTTTTGTCAATAAATAGACTCTGTGACCACCTGTAATTTTGCAGTGTGTATTAGGGGGCTACCCCACGCTGCTGCCCAGCACTGAATAAACATACACTTTCTAACTTTAAATTGTTAGAGAGTCTTTTGTCTGTCACAGTTGAGTATTGGTCTTAGACCAATACTCATATTTTGGTAAATCATAACCAAAACTCTACCTCTACACTGATTCATTAATGGTAACTAATGCTCTGTAAGAATGGCTAAAAAAGTAAAAAAAAAAAAAAAGCTAGTTGGCAGCGTAAAAGAAAAACAATTTATACTGCTGAAGAGTGGAAAAACATCACTACCAGGGTAGGGAGACTACCTGTGAAAGTCTGCCATGTAAATGCCCATATCCTCAAAAGTAAAGCTAATAAAAACCACCAAAATAATAAAGAAGTAAATCAGACAGCAAAAATAGAGGTGTCAAAAATAGATTTGAATTGGCAACACAAAAGGATAATTTTTCCTAGCTCAATGGGCCCATGATCCCTCAGGTCATCAGGGTAGAGATGGCACCTATAAGAAGGCTCAAAATCGAAGAGTAAATTTAACCATAGATAGTATTTCTCAAGTTATCCATCACTGTGAGACGTGTGCTGCAATCAAGCAGGCCAAGCAGGTTAAACTCTTATGGTATAGTAGGCAGTAGTCCAAATATAAGTATGGGGAAGCCTGGCAAATTAAATACATCACATTACCACAAACATGCCAAAGGAAGCATTATATACTCACAACAGTAAAAACCACCAGTGGACAGTTAAAAACCTACCCTGTGCCTCACACCACTGCCCGAAACACCATCCTAAACCTGAAAAAACAAATATTTTAGAAGCATGATACCCCTGAAAATATTAAGTCTGTGTTATATGTTGTAAAGTAATTCATGTTAATGTGTGTTTTATGTAAGATAAATCATATTCGTATAAATAAAGAAATTAATAAAGAAACTTTAGAGCATTAGCCACAGTGAGGAGGAAGGATTGCCTCACAGAATTCCTACTCTGCAACTTCTGAAAAAACCGGGATTAGCAAATTAATAGAATTGTCTCCAAATGGAGGTGGCTCGTTACTGAGGCAGTCCAGGAAACACCCAAGCGATGAGCACTCGATAAGTATCGTGAAACAAGATAACCAGGGTCTTCAAGAAAACTACATCTCAATACCTGGTTCCCGTAAACCAAAATCAGCACTCATCAAAATTCATCGCTGCCCAGAAATGGTTTTGTCCAGTCCACTGCAGAGAAAGGAAGCTACATGAATATGTGAAACCACAACAGGAAAGGAGGACCTTTGCTCCAAGATAGAAAAACTGTATAAAACCAGGACTGACCAAGACAGCATTCATGAACACAAGGGGATCTGAAGAGATAGAGTTTGGATCAGTGTGTGTGTTTACCCAGCCCCGACCCCGGGCTCGGTGCTGTCCTTTTTGATTGTGGCTATCAAGGACCATATTTCGGTCACGAAATAAAAATTGTTTCTTTAATCATTCTTAATTCAGATTGATTTGTTTATTACCTATAACAATCTTGGTGACCTCGACGTGATCCTGATTTGGGGGTCTTGGAAGGTCTCTCCCTCCTCTCAGGAGGCACCTCGCTGATTTCAGTGGCCTGACGAAATTGGGGAATTTCTCGGAACCAATCAGGATCTCAAGCTGAAAGCCAGAGCCACAATCAAAAAAGGGATAAGACAGGCCCAGAGCTCTCGGATAATCGCGGCGAAAATATTTTTCACTCATAAAACTCTACGTGCACAGAGAACCCACGCAGGAAAAGGAGCTATAAGTATTGCGTAGTTGAGTGAGGGGTGATTGAGCGCGTGTGTGAGACACGGAGCTAGTGTGGACCCCAAGAATCGCAGTTCCACTATCCCACAAGGGACGTGGTCGGTCACGGGGTAAGCGAATGTAACATGGTAGAACTTTTTCCTTTTTCTCGCATGTAAAGCCTAAAACTCGGCAAGTTTTGGGGGTTGGTCACAGGGAGGATCAAAAGGGAGGGTATGTTCCCTGGCAATTGGGAACTGGTAAACCTTTTGGATCCAGGACTAGGTAAGTCCAGGGAAAGGAAAAGAGAGCTCATTACCTTTCAAAAAACCCACAGACCGGTTCACTGTGAGGTGAGTAGACTGGTAAATTCAAAGAAAAATTAGACTCAAGTACGGTATCACTCAGACTTAGAAAAGATCTGTTGGAGGATCCCGGCCTGAAATCATGGTAAGGAAATATACAAGAGTAGCATGTTGTACTTAAAAAAAAAAATAAATTAAAAGATGGGACAGAGGGAGAGTAAAATTTGGGTGAAAGCCCCAGAGAAGCACATAAGGCATGAGAGGGCAATTTGCTCGAAATCCCAAGAAACAGCCCGTTGGAATGGGTGTTAGAACACTGGGAGGAGTGTCCTGACAAGAGAAGGAGGTCCAAGGAGAAAATAATTCACTATGACAGTAATTTCACGACCATAAGCTGCACCGGACAATAAGGCGCACCCCACTGGAGTTGTCAAAATTCACAACTTTGTAGATCATATAAGGCACACTGGACTATAGGGCGCACTTTTTTGTTGCCATGAAGATCCGTGCCATGCTCAACAAAGTAACAAATTAGTAACGGAAACCCGTGAATCGTGGAGTTTACTGGCAGGTGCACAATTTGGAAACATTTTTCACATATTGGTGTAGACTTTCAAAGGCAACTCCATGCACCCACCCCGTGCAGTGGGCCCTGGCACTCCCGCTCTCCCCTGGTGCCAGCTGGTGCAGCTCAGTGCAGCCGCAGGGCCGCCTCCCCCTTGCGGCTCTGTACTGCTGCGGTGCTGTTCCCCCTTGCGTCTCGGCGGAGTCGGCACCACTGCCCGTCCCTCGCTCTGCTCGGCGGCCATGCCGCTTCTTGCCCCTTTCCCGCAACCGCAGGGGCAGCGCCACTGCCACTGCTTTCCTGCGCCGGGTGGCGCTTTGCTCCCCCCGCACCCGGCAGCACTTTATTCCCCTCGCGGCTGGCGGCTCCTCGTTGCCCCCGCGCTGGGGCCGGAGGCAGCTCCCTCCCTCCTCATGCAGCTCCTGCCAGCCGTGGTGGCCCGCTCCCGCCCCCCTCGCAACTCGGTGCTCCCGTGGCACCGCCCCCCATTGCGGTTCACACTTCCAGGGTGGCAAATGTCACAACTTTGTACATCAGATAAGGCACACCGGACTATAAGGCGCACTTCCGGGTTCGGGGGAAAATTTTAGTCAAAAGGGTGCGCCTTATAGTCGTGAAATTACTGTACATAGAAGTATGGGGACATAAGGAAATAAGGGAACATCTAGTTTGGCCCATCTTTGGTACAGAAGGATAGCAGGAGAAAAAGTTACAGGACTTACTTAGAGAAGCACAGCAAGTTTATATGAGGAGAGAAGAGCAGCAGAAAGCACAGGCAAAAGTGTTGGTAGCAGCTGTGAGGGAAGCACAAAGGCAGGAGCAGGTCCAAGATAATGTGAAGCCCATGCCGAACCATCAACCTCAGATTCACCCAGAGGTAACTATGGAAATGATGGTAAAATACTGTTATTTTGTGTGGTCAAAGTATAAGTTGGCAAAGGGGCTTATATGGACACGTTATGGAACAGATAAAATTCATTTGTGCCGAATTCTGTGGAGGTATTTAGAGGAGAATTGGAAAGGATGGACTGAGAGGAAGGTGGATTAATATGAGTTAGACATGCAACAGGAGAAATCTATGTGAGGAAGAGGAAAATGGTAAAGATTGGGATGTTTTTCAGCACCTTGCCCCACCTTGTCCTCCAGTGTTGCCAGCTGACCTAGGGCCAGCTGCAGGTCCCCTGTATCCTCCACTTCCAGAGCAAAGGGAGCAATAAGGGCAGTCCACAAGGGGTCTCGACAACAGCAGGTGGACAGATAGTGTTTGTGTGTTGAAACAGAATTGGTTAAAAGGGAGTGTGCAGAGATATGAGTGAGACAGTGAGCAGCAGGACCGGGCACAGAGGTGCAGGTCCAGGAGCATGGTCTGGGGGCCTGTGGGGGCTGTGGGGACTCAGCACTGGGCAGTGCCTGACCCTGCCACCCCCGAGCAGGGGCGACAGTGGCCACTGGTCCCTGTGAGGCTGCAGGATGCCCCAGCCCTGTGAGGCTGCGGGATGCCCTGGCTGGCTGGCTGTGCCCGCTGAGAGCACCGGTGGGGTAGGAGCTGCGTTTAGACTGTGACAAGACAGGGACTGGCTCTGGTATACAGTATGTGATAAAGAGAGGGAGAACAAGGATAAAGGAATATCCGGGAAATGCAGATTGTACGTGAAAAGATTAGGATTCTGTTTTAAAAATTTTGTGAGTTTTGCTAGAAAATAAAAGTAATACGAGGAAGGCCATGAGTGTTTGCTGAATGTGTGAGATGGGGTGAAAAGCATGGGTTTCTGATTTCTCATTGTGATTGTAATTTACTGGGAAAATATTTGATGGCTACTATGAGAATGCAAATTAATATAGTAAAAAAAAATAATAACACGGAGCCCAAAACTGTGATATCTTTGTGTAAAATGTCTGAGAAGGCTTAAGCTGAAATAAATCCAGAAGTGTTGACAGTCCTCCCTCAGGGATATACTGAGTCACTGGTTTTGTTTAGGCAAGATTTGCAGAAAATACTAAGAGAGTTTACTCCACCCTCAGGAGTCAAGTTGTTCCAATATGTGGATGATCTACTGGTAGCAGTTCAAAAGGAAGAGGACGTAAGAGCCAGTTCCATAGAATTACTAAATTTCTTAGGAGACAAAAGATTAAAGGTTTCCAAATCAGAACTGCAGTTTACTGAACCTGAGGTTAAATATCTGGGACATTGGCTAATAAAGGGGAAAAAGAAATTAGACCCTGAAAGAGTAGCAGGGATTGTTGCTCTGCCCTCCCCACGAACAAAAAAGGGAAATAAGGCAGCTACTAGGACTTTTGGGTTATTGCAGACAGTGAATTGAAGGGTATGATGAAAAGGTAAAGTTCCTATATAAAAAACTCACTACTGATAGATTAAAATGGACAGAACAAGATGGGAAAGGATTCAAAGAAATAAAGGAAACACTCGTGACCGCTCCTGTATCGAATCTTCCAGATGTAAAAAGGCCATTCCAGTTATTCGTAGATGTTAGTAGCCACAGTGCCCATGGAGTTTTAACACAAGATTGGACCAGAACTAATAAACCAGTGGGGTACGTATCAAAGCTTTTGGACCGTGTAAGCAGGGGACGGCCAACTTGTCTACAAGCAATTGTAGCAGTAGCATTATTGGTAGAAGAAGCAAAGAAAATAAGGTTTGGGGCATCGCTGGTAGTATATACCCCTTATAACGTGAGGAGCATATTACAACAAAAAGCAGACAAATAGCTCACAGATGCAAGGCTTTTGAAGTACGAGGCCATACTAATCCACTCACATGATTTGGAATTGCGAACAATCACTGCACTAAATCCAGCTCAATTTCTGTATAGGAAAGCATCAGAGGGACCTACTCATGAGTGTGCTGAGGTAGTGGAATTACAAACAAAAATGAGAACGAACTTGGAAGAAGAGGAATTAGAGGGAGGAGAAAAATGGTTTGTGGATGGGTCAGCGAGAGTGATAAAAGAAAAAAAGGAAGTCAGGATATGCGATTATAGATGGCAAGACGGGGGAAGTAATGGAATCAGGACCCCTAAGTGCGAGTTGGTCAGCTCAGGCATGTGAATTGTATGCAGTATTGCGAGCATTAAAGAGATTAAAAGGAAAAAAAAAGAACAATCTTTACAGATTCAAAGTATGCATTTAGGGTAGTCCATATTTTTGGGAAAATTTGGGGAGAGGGTTAATTAATACACGAGGATGAGGACTAGTTCATGGAGAAATAATAAAGCAAATCTTAGAAACTATCAAGGAGCCAGAAGCGATTTCAATTGTACATGTGAAAGGACACCAAGTAAGAATACAGTTTCGGACTCGAAACAATTTAGCAGACAGTGAAGCTAAAAGTGCAGCACTGTTAAAGGTAAGTACCCCGGAATTCGAAGAAGGCAAGACTCAGGGATATCCCCCATGTCCTTCCCAAAAAGAAATTAAAGAATACAGAAAGATAGGGGGAAGACTGGAAGAAAGTAAGTAGAAATTACCAGACAGGAGGGAGCTAATATCTAAGGACTATACAAAAAAAATTCTAAGGAGACTACACCTGCAAACTCACTGGGGAGCCCAAGCCCTGGCAGAACTATTTCTGAAATTTTTCGGGTGTAAAGGGATTTATGAACTGTCTAAACAAAAGGTACAAGGATGCCTGGTCTGCAAAAAGGTTAATAAGGCCAGAACACAACAGACAGTCTGGGGAAGTCGCCCTATAGCATACCTTCCATTCTAAAGGATCCAAGTGGACTTTACCAAATTACTAAAGGTTAGAAGGTATAAATTTTTGTTGGTACTGGTAGACAAATTGACCCATTGGGTAGAGGCTTTTCTGAGCTCTAGCACTACAGCCCAGACAGTATCAAAATTTCTTCTGGAAGAAATTATTCCCTGATATGGAATAATCAATTATATAGACTCAGATCAAGGAACGCATTTCACCTCAAAAATTATTAAACAATTAACAGAAGCCTTAGGAATTCGGTGGGAATATCATACCCCATGGAATCCCCAAAGGTCAGAACAAGTTGAAAGAATGAATCAGACATTAAAGGCTCAATTATCAAAGTTAATGATAAAAACAAAAATGTCCTGGCCAAAATGCCTCCCTTAACGTTATTAGACATCAGAACCATGCCCCACTCTGAGACAGGGTTATCACCTTTTGAGATGCTATATGAAATGCCTTATGGTCATGGGATGCCTGTGGGACATCCTAAGATAGAAGATAGTTAAATACAGCCCTACCTGATAGCAATAAATAAAAATTTACAGAAACTGCGAAAACAGGGAATTGTAACACAAAATACTCCTTTGGGGTTCGCCATACATAAAATCCAACCAGGAGATAGAGTTCTTATAAAAACTTGGAGAGTAGTCTCTCCTCACTGGGAAGGTCCTTTTCTTGTCCTTTTCACCACAGACACAGCAGTCCAAATGACAGAAAAAGGCTGGACACATGCTTTCCAGGTGAAAAGAATCGAGACAAGGGAAGAGACACCTGAGGGAAAAATTGCTTCCTCCCCTGGAGACCTAAGGATAAAGTTGCGCCGATCAAGTAAATGAACAACAGGGATCAAATAAGGTGTATAATATCTGGGTGTGAATGTTATCTGTTTATCCATTTCAGGTAGGAAATTTGTCACAAGGTCTAGGTTACGCATTGTATAAGGGGATATAGACCTAGGGGTCTGTGCACAAAGTGTTTAGAAGACGAGCTCTCTCTGACTGACTGAGTCCTAATACTCACCACTAACTTAAATCTAATTAAATTGGACTCTCCGGAGTGGTATCTCTTGTACCGGAATGGAGTAAGCAGAAAACTAAATTCCAAAGCTGTAATTCTAGCAATCGAGTGCCGAAGGTCAAATAGAGTACCCCGCGAGGCAGATACAGTCAAATTATCTAAGTGGGGTGCCTTTAAGAGGCGATATGCGGCTCAGTCTGGGCATGGGTCCCCAGAAGAATACTTTTGCTGCCAAGAAGATGGCTTACCTCGCCACTAGTAGCAACCCAGTGAGCGTAAGTGAAGGCAGAGAAGTATACCTATGGGGAATCCTAGTGAGCCTAAGCCTACTTGTGTGCCAACGAATTAGTGTGCACCCAAGGAATTCCACAAGCCCTGTGAAACAGAACCTCAGTGATGAGTGCAAGGAATGCTCACGAATTGTCCCGGGGAAAACGAACGTCCCAGCATACCCTGCCCCAGCTGACTGCACCAATGGGAAAGAAAACGGGTATTGTACTTTTAATGGCACTTGGTATGCAAGGTGTAAATTAAATGGGAAAATAATATGCTATGACCTCAAGGTGAGATTTGGGAACGGGCAGTCAGAGATACTCCTTCACAATATATAAAAGAGAGATGCAAACCAAGCGCCGATTCCCACATGCAATCAATGTAACCGCACGGTGTGGGTAGGGGGGAAAAAAACCCCAGTGTTTGTGGCTTGCTTTCAAGTAAACCAACTGTGTTATGACCACACTCAGTTAAAAATGTGTGTCATAGGGGGGAAGATGTACTGGGTAAGCAAGAATCTACTTTAAGGCTGAATTTGAGAGTGAAGGGGGAGGGGGGGAAAGGACAAGCAGTAGAATGTCTGAGGCAGTTGTTTTCAAAACATAGAGATAGGAGTTTCATCACTTCATCTCCTGAACTGTGTCGCTGTGGTGGACAGTAGGAGAAAGCGCTCCTTTGCTTTTAGTTTTTGACTAACTGAAGCAAAAAAGTTCCCTGGACGGTTTCTTTTTCTTTTTTTCCTAAAATTATTTAAACCTGGTCTAGACTGGGGACCCAGGGGAGCACCAGGAGCTTGCACATGCAGCCCACCAGGGCCTGGCCTGGGCAGTGGCATTTTCCAGCGCCGGAGGGGCTAATAACAGACTGAGCCGAGCTACCACCCACAAGAAAGACTTTCTAAATTTGTCATCTTTTCAGAGTGGTGAGAAGTTTTGTTGTTTGGCATTGTTCATTTTTTTGTGCTGGGCAGTGCTTTGCCTGTTAAATAAACAGTTTTTTTCCACTTCTCTCTGAGGAGATTTCTTCCCAAACTGATTAGGAGAGGGGCTGCTTGTGTTTGCTTCTGGGGGAGGGCCCTTTGGAAGTTTTCTCTCAAATTTGCCCTAAACCAAAACACCAGTATTTTTCCTTTTGCCAGGACAAGATGGGGAAGAACTAGGACTACCAATTTATGAAGACTTCAACAGAAATGAAAGGGAATTGATCAGAGGATTTCAAATATGGGGGGAAGAAGAATGGTCCCCTGAATGTATACTGGAAGTATATGGGCCAGCCACATGGGCACAAGATGGGAGTTAGGGATACTGAACCCCAATTTACATGCTAAATCGTAAGACTGCAAGCAGTTGTAGAAATAATAACTAACAAAATTACCATGGCACTGGAATTAATAGCAAACCAACAAGGACAAACAAGAGCTGCAGTGTGTCAAAATAGGTTGGCTTTAGACTACTTATTAGCCAAAGAAGGAGGTGTCTGTGGAAACTTTAATACAGCTGATTGTTGTTTGAAAATAGGTGATAATGGGGATATAGCCAAGGAGATCAGAAAAATAGCCCATGTACCAATCCAAAAATGGGAATCAATGCTAAAAACTAACTGGTGGGATAATTTATTGGGAATAAAATGGTGGGTAGAACTAGGCTTCTTCCTTTTATGTGCAAAAGCTGGTTTACTATTTGTTTCTTGCCTGATTCCCTGTTGTATTTGGCTAATCACTAGTATAGTCCAAGGTATGCAAGTAATAGTGATGCCTATGGACCCAAAATTGGCTAGATCTGGAACTGCACAAAAGATAATGGTGTTAAAGAAACTAAACAATATGGAAGACTCCTTTGAAAAGGCAAAATTTATTTATGAAAAAAATGAGCAAATAATGAAAATAAATAACCAAGAATTATTGCTCAAGCCATATGGTTTATGAAAAAGAAGAGGAGGGATTGTGATAAACATAGTTTTGCTTCCACAAATATTAAAATGGATGCTATGTGTTGTACATTATAATATAATGCTAACATTTTCAGAAGTAGCTATAGCTGTGAAATAATAACTAATGCTTTTATTTTTGTAGCTAACTGGCAATAATTAAAATAACTCAGACATATTTGTAAAGAAGCTGATGTTGATTTAGAGTACTTGTGGTTAACTTACAAGGACTGAAATAACTTAACCATCTGCATGGTCAGATAACATTTGAGGAATGGGTGTGATGAGGACTCCTGCTACTGACACTTCAACTATCAACAACTGTCACCTGTGGAAACCATGGAACAGGGGGTTGTTGTGAGGAGGTGACACATGACCCTGAAAACCCCATCCAACATTACTGCACATGCTCTTAAAAGGTGGATCAGAGGAAGGGCCATTCTAAAAAGTTCCTGGAACATGCAAATTAGTTTGAAGAAATGTTTGAATATGTATAATCATTTATGAATATGCATTTGATTGATGCAATAGAAAAGGTATATAAGAAGAGTTGCTATGGTTAGCCAGTGTACCTCTGGCTACAGCTATGCACCCAGTGCTGTTACTTTGGCTTTATTGATTTTTGTCCCCTATTGTCCTTTATTAATTTTTTAAAAATTCAGCTGAGGAGTGGGCTTCATTCTCACATCAAATAATCACAAATGGTGATGATTCTAATTTTTTTTTTTTTGGTAAAATTTTCAGTTTTATGATCTACTACCAAGCTGGTTGGAACTAAGAATTTTATAAAATGTGTAACTATCCCTATGTGTATTTTTATTTCCAACCAGTACTTTTGGACAGTGTGGCAGGATCTTTCACCCCCTGATACAGCAAGACCTTATCTCCCCACCACATATGGCTAAAATCAGACTGGAATGGTTTGTCATGTGATGAATTATATTGGCTGAGAACCTCCTTATCCAGCAATACACATCCTGACTTGAATGGTGAGAAAGAAAAAACTAAAATTAGTGACTGCAGAACACAAGCACTTTTACAACTGTAAAAGATCACTGTGATTTTCATGAAATCAGAAATCTCATACACTCTCTGAGTGTGTAGAGAGTTCTCCTTAATGATGAACATATTCACATCAAGTTACTTCCCCAGGGGATTGAGAGAAATTAAGGAGATTCTCTGCACACCTCTATCATTCAGTGACATTGACTCCTAATCGATACTATTTCTTCACTAGCTGTAACATAAGGTACCTCTGTTGGGGGTTGGGGGAGTTTTTTGCTCTTTCCCTCAGTAGAGAAAATTTTTCCCATTAGCATGTCAAAGTAACCTGGCCAGGCAACTCCCTGGTTTCTATTGCTCAAGACAAAAGAGGAGGTGGGGATGAATAGCTGTAAGTTGCTTTGCTTTGTTCTTGCGAAGAGCCACTCGGGCTCGCTGGCCCAAACACAGAGGAGAGAACTTTTTTTCTCCATAGTGCGACCAGGCCCTGCACTCCGACACTGCTACAGCTTCCTGCTTCTGAGAACAGCGCTGAGAACCGGGATGCAAACAGTGAGTGAAGGTTTCTTTTCCTTCACCCTTCTCCCACCTGGGACCCCTTTGCCACTGCCGCCTGCCTGCTCCTGCAGTTCCCGCAACTGAGAAAAAAAAGCCACTCCCCCCCCCGCTCCACCGAGACCGTGTAAAAGAAAACAGCGCCTGACTGGACAAAAGAACTAAGTTTCGTTCTGTCACGAATCTTTTCATAGCTGATGTTGTTCTTGTTCATCTTGTAGATATATCAGTAAAGAACTGTTATTCCTAAACCCATACCTTTTGCCTAAAAGTTCCTTAATTTCCAAATTATAGTAAACTGGGAAGGAAGGAATTTTTCACTCTCCATTTTGAGAAAAAAAAAACAAACAACCTCTCACCTTTTTCTTTTCTGGCAATACTGTCCCCTAAACCAGGACAACCTCTAAAATTGTGCACTGTATCTACTAGTAGTTCTTTTTGTGTTATCCTGTGTAGTAAGTCTCTCTAAGTCTTATGTCTGTTTCCCTTGGTCTATTCAATAAATAATTCATGTTGTAATAGGCCTGATGGATCATTATTAAGAACTTGTGAGTGAGAGTGGTTTTGGGGTGCTGGCCACCTCAATAAAGCTGCTGTCTACTGCCAGAGGCATGGGCAGAGGCAGGGACTTCTCCAGGCTCTCTCCTCTCCCTTCGTAACAGACAGTAAATAAAAAAACCAGATGAGTCATCCAAAACATGGAGAATTTAGTATTACATGAATCTGACCTGTTGTTTTCTGTGTAGATGAAGTGGTACTGTTCGGAACTGCAGGGATGCATCAAATGGGAGATGTTCAAGGCTGACATTGAATTTGAAAATCCATCTCCACATAGAACTCTTCAGAATCAAAAAATTCTCATGAATATGAAACAAATGGATTTTCTCAAGGAATTGCACTTTCTTTGCCTGTGCTCAAAGAGCACATTTAATCTAAGCAGGAAGCACAAATCCATTGAATTTCTTCTCTACATATGTATTTCTGGCTTATAGCCATTTAAGTGCAATTCAGGTTCTGTATTATTTGTGTACTAGCAGAAACACTTACAAGAGAAATAAACATGTAAAAGAGAGAGAAGGCTGTTGTCCAAATAGTGGATAATTCTTCAGTCTGTACTTCTGTACTTATGAAGTCAAAATAAGAAACAGATGATTCCCTGTATGGTTTCTCAAAACTATCTGTAGTGACAGGTTATTTCCAACAATTTTTGTAGTCCTCTAAAATTGGGTAGAATACTGTAAATAAGGGAAAGGTAAAAAAAATGCAGAAGATATTTTGGGGAAGGAGAAAAAGGAAGTGCTTTGAAAATGAACTGACAAAGAAAAAAAAAAAAAAGCAGGGGAGGGGGTTTACATCCAAACCTGAAAGTCAAAGCTATGTGAAATGGTTTAGTGCTCATAACTATAGCTTCCAAAAGACAGGTTACCTTAAAAACACAGAAGTAGGATTCTGTTTAATAGTCAGTTCCATGAGGAGGTGGAAATCAGTTAAATCCCTGTTCTAGCTTTCTTTTAGGAACTAGGATAGTTTTTTTTCGAAAGAAAAGTATGAGACTTTCAACACAGCTTCACTAAGTATAGTTATGGAGAAAAACTTTTGAAGTCAAAACAATTTTTTTAAGATAGTCACTGAAATAAAAACTTACCATTCTGTTTTTGGATTTGTGATGTTGATAATTCAGAGATGTTTTCATTATTGCTAAACAGCACTTACACAGATCCAAGGCCTTTTCTGCTCCTTGTACAGCCACACTGGGGAGGGGACTAGGAGTGCATGGTAGGTTGGGAGGGGAAATAGCTGGGACAGGTGACCCCAACTAACCAAAGGGATATTGCAGACTATGTGACATCATGCTTAGTGTATAAAGTGGGGGGAAGAAGGAGAAAGGGGGAGACATTTGGAGTGATGGTGTTTGAGAGTGAGTGAGTATCCATTTGGTGCTTAGTTTAACCATGACAGTGTGGCTCTTCACGGAGTGGAAGACAATTTCTGCCTTGGGTTCTTGCTATTTCTATCACATGAGACTTCGGAGTGCTGGGCACATAACAAGAGCATTAGGCATTTGAGTTCATTAATATCTGTCTGTGGCTCAGCGTTAAAATGTTTTATCTTTACAGTAAGGATCTATTGAACGGATCCATTCATTACAGTAGAGCAATTAACACCTGCATTTAGGCAGAACATCCTTCTGTTTAGCACCAGATGAATCAGACCCAATCACAATTTCTTTTTTGCCATGAGCCACAAATGCATTTAAGAACTATTTATTTCAGTCTTAAAAGGTACTTTGTGTTAGAGCTAATGCTTAGCCCAATCCAATTATTTCAGTGACAATATTCTCACTGGTGATACACCAGCAAAACAAAGGCTCCAGTTTGATTTAAATTTTAAATATCTTTTTAATGGCCACACCTCACTAAAATATTTATGCAAAATAGTGTCCATGCCTACCTTTATACATGTTGGGAGCTGTTAATATAAGCAATAAAGAACTTAAAAAAAACACAGAAGGGCATACTGAATCATTTAGAAAAATACTTATTTATAATTAAAGTTTTGCCATTTAAAAAATGTGATTTTTTTATAGTTGTAGATAATGAAAATAATATTTATTCTGAAATTTTACAGAACTGAAGTGGAAGATTTAAGGTAATAATTATTATTTATTTAGATTGTGGAATTTTCTGTCTTTTCTTAAAGAGTAAAATATGGTTAGCATTAATTCTAAAAGTTTGAAAATATCCCTTTGTTAAGTAAACTATTGCAACAAGTTTCCATGTACAGAACTGGTACTCAAAGACAAAAAACCCAATAGTCATTATAGTTATGTATGTAAAAATCTATAGCCATACAGTGAAAAAAAAAAATATTATAAGGCTAGGTAACACAAAGGGGTAAAATGTTGTTGTGTCATTTACTGCAATGCAGCACTTTTTTAAAAAATTTTTTTTTAATGTTAAAAAACCCCTAATCTTGCTATGTGCTGTTGTTAATAGAGTGGTTCATGTTGGTAAAACCCATGACTGCTACTCAGAGACTGAGCACTGCATAAATTACAGCTGCAGCCTTGGGCTATTTCAAATCTCTGAAAATAATCAGCTCATGTTATTCATAGCTAACAGGAATTTGTTTCTCAAAAATGAACTATGCTACCTTTTTTTTTCCCACAGCAAGTAAACTGAATGCTTGTGATAGGCAAAACAAAGTTAGATATTACTCTGGGTAGAACAGAAGGGGAAAAGTCAACTCTCAACTAGTGAAAATCTTATTAAATAATAAATAATTAATTTTATAAGTTTATGTTATTTAGTATAGCTAACAGATACTATCAAGGAGCATGTATGCCCTTTGACATGTTACACAATATAGTAATGGTCCAAATCCTCTCAACTGACAGCTTTAGGCTTCAGGTTTCTATTGTTTAATTATAATTTATTTCTGATAATTTTATCCTAATAATACCAAAATATTTGAAATAAAAAGCCACTCTTTGCTATTGGGAAAGTTACATGACCAGGAAACAAATTGTTTATGAACAAGGAAACATTTGTATTATCTATTAAAAAATAAGATTCTGTAATATAAATAGCATCAGAAATGTCTAACAGACTAGTGACAACTTCATTTTAGACTGCATCTGTTTGAAATTCTTTTTCTTAATCATTCAGTAGTTTCCTTGTGAAGTATTTTTAACTCTTTCTACTAGTAATGTGGCATATCAGACAACATATTCTCAAAGTATGAAACTCTCACTATAAAAGCTGCTCCTGGCCCCGAGAAATACAGTATTTCATCGTTTGATACAAAAATGTCCTACTTCCAGAACTGCAGGAGTGACTTCTGCTTTTTCTGCTTCTCCCTACTTTAACAACACCCATCTTAGCATAAGATGTGGCTTTTTGCACGTTGAAGAAAACACCATTAACTGTGAAAACAAAAAGGTGAGAAAATATTTCTGTTCAGAAAAATTCCAGTGGTGAAACAGTAAAAAGGCATTTCCCATGGGAACAATTACTAACTAGATTCTGAGGAGTTATTAATCAAATCTGTTTAATGCTTTTTTTCTGTACATGAGAATATTTTGGAATACTGATACTATTCCTCACAAATTGAATAATGTATTAGAATTCCGCAAGTTAGTTTCATAAAAACAGCCTCCTACCGCAAATTAAATTCATAACAGAAAATAAACATAAGAGAGAGATTTACTTAATAAGGAACAACTGTTTTAGATAAACATGTTTGAGAACACAGCAGGGTTTATATGTCCCTAAAATGTTCAGTCGTTTTAGATGTTTTTCTGTTTGCAAATCTGCTGGTTTTGTTACTCTCTGGAAAGGCAAACTGCTTTTGAAAGGCTTGTGGCAACATAGTCAAAACAAATGCTTCTGAAAGCTTTCAATAGTACTTTTTCAATTTACAAAATGTGAAAACATCTTTCAATTAGTAAAAAAAAAATAGGTTAATATACAAACACATTTAAAAAAAATTAATTAGTGAAGGAATGTAGCATAATTGCCCAGACTCATACCCATTCACTCCTCAGATACTGGTAGCAAGCTCCTCTTGACACAAGCCTCTCTATAGTAACCTAGAGAAATGCGTACATGGCCAGTTAGCCCAAGGAAAATAGTCATTCAGCTTTCCCCAAATTTAAACTATCATAAATTACCATTTGGACAGCATTAGAAAGAAATTGAAGCATACAAAGAATAAACTATATTTTCTTTTTATATCAAAATGTAGTCTTGAAAATGTGTTTGGCACAGTGCTAAATCATATAGTTAATACTAAATACTGCAGGATACAATAAATCCCTGGAGTTGTGTTTATACCCTTTAAGGGATAAAAATAAAAATATATGTTATTCGGAAAGCCTATAAAACTGTATAAACAATATTTTATGTCTTGTTTTGAAAACCCCTAATATAGTAAATTTTACATAAAAGAATGCAAAAGAATATAAATGGATTTAAACAATCTTTACAATAAGAAATTCAAATGGAAACAGACAAGTAACAAAGAGAAGTAAAAAAATTTATTGCAGTATTCATTCCACCAGATTTGCAGGGGATCCCTTTTCTTGTATTATTTCAGGGTGACCTAATACATCAAAATCTACATTTACAAAAACTCCTCCTGCAGATAGGTCACAGATACTGCATGCGTTTTTGTTTTTTGTTTTTTTTTTTTTTTT
>PYHW01009422.1:102462-113662 GCA_013186435.1 Turdus rufiventris
TCTGATCTACATGTTGCAAATTTTGCTGACTCCCGGCGGGTGCGCCTTATAGTCCGGTGCGCCTTATGGTCGTGAAATTACTGTACCCGCCCCGGAATATTAGCCGCACTTCCGGGTTTGGACGAAAATTTAAGTCAAAACGGTGCGGCTTATATTCGTGAAACTACTGTACTCATTGTTTTTCTAATACATTTTGAGAAAAATATTGTGCTGAAGTTGTGAAGAGTTATTCATATGGAGACAGAGAAAATGTGGAAAAATTGCTAAATATCCTGAGTATTTAAACAATAAAATCTTAAAAGAAAAAATATAGTGAACACAATAAAATAAAATTTAGACCTCTCACTGTAATTATTCATATACCTATTAAGGTCGTGTCTTGAAAATTATCTGAAGCATTCCTAAGACTACATCTGTTAGAAGATATACACTATAGAACTGCTTTTAGCTGCAGCCTTACCCTTGACAAAGAACTCAATGACAGTTCATGCATTACTGCAAGTCACTGAGATACTATACTAATGCCTTCAGACAAAGAATCTATTTAAAATTGAAATACTGCCAAAGACCCAAAAAAACCTGCAATATTTAGACTATGGCATCATCTTAGTGCCTCATGAAATTTCACAGAGCATCCCCCAGTTGGTATAAATTGCCAGAGTTCCCTCAATTCCAGTGGAATTTCTGCCCCTACACTTAAAATTCTCAAAGTTTTTCCATCATTTTTTCTAGTTATTCTCTAACCATACCTTGAAGACTGAAAAACAATATTTGGAGTTACGACATATGTGCACGTGGGGAAAAAAAACCATCTCCATTTACTTTGGAAACTTGATGCTTTTTAAGATTTGGTCATACATCAAAAAGGCATTCACTGTCAAAAGCATCCATTCTGCTGCAGAAATATGCAACTTCCAACTATCCCTTTGACTTCTATAGCCAGGTCTCAAATAAAACATGCAGTGAACTTTGATTTTAAACAAACTTCCCTGCCACTACACAAATAAATGCATGGATTTCTATTATAGCAGAATAATAAAAAATATTAATATTTCTTACCAAGGCCAATAATGGCTTTTGTCTGCACTTCTTCATCTGAATGCTTTGTAAAATACATCAGCAGTTCAAGCACTTTATCCTTAATGTTAACCTGAAGAAATGAAAGCACAAATAATAGCTATTTGAAGATGAAACAGATATTTTTAATCTCATAAAAAGCATATATATCAAAATGGAGAAACCCAATCTTACTGCATTGCCTTTGCAAAACCATGTATTTACAACCCAAAAAACTATATCATATGCATTATGAAGAAATGAATAGCTTTGAGGGCCTAGGAATACTGTGTTCTCAAACTGGAGCATTCAATATACACAAGACGTGGAGAGCAAATACAAGTTATTTTACCTTACTGTTGCCCTTAAAATCTTCCTGATCAAAATCAAAATGCCGACACAGCGCTCCAACAGTGAAAAGTGATCTAAGAAGTGCTGGTTTATTGGCAGTAAGTATTGTACTGTTGGGGTCTTCTTGGTGTTGACTTTTTAATTTTGAAAGTGCACCTACAGTAAGATAAAAGTTTTGATCACAGTATTTAATCATGGTGTGTCCCTAAGATGAGACTTGTAGGTGAAACAAGAGTGAAAATTACATGTTGTGATTTTACTTACCATAGTATCTATTAAAACAGGCCCACACAAATTTATAGTTCTGAGTGACCTTGTTCACAACAGCCCCAAGACAGCTCACACAATGCTGAACAACCTAGGTGCAAGAAAGAACAAATGAGTTGTATATTTAGAATTTAAAACTGAGACTTTTGTGATGTTATGCAGGTAAAAGCTATGTAGAACTAAAAGTAAGGATGTAACAAATGTAACGTCCATATCCTAGACTGCTCTGAAAACATACCCAAAATTATAATTGTTAAAATATAGCAACAACATGTACAAACACAAGTAAACCAAGAACATTGATTTTTCATGGCTCAAAAGTTATCTTCATAATGAAGACAGACATTCTTTAAAACAAAACTATGTATTTCACAATGTGAAATGGAATTAACCAAATAGTAGCAATTAAAAGCTTACTGTCATGCCATATTTGATGATGAGTTTCATGAGGTCTTCCTCAATAGTGGCAAGAAATGTCTCACTTGGGTGTTCCATTAGTGGCACTACAAGTTCTAAGATTTTTGCAACATTGCAGATCACCATGAAATCATTCTGGGTCTGAAACAACAGCATTTAAAGCATTTAACATTTCTGGCTGTGTTACCTATAAGCTAAGTATTATTAATATGTATTATGCTGTTACAGTACAAGCTGTCTTCTACTGGGCAATTAATTCGGCTATAAATAAGAGACCCAGCCCGGTTCCATGGGCTGGCCCCTGGGTGGACAATGATAGGTTATAGTCAAACCCAAATAGGGATTTCACCCAATGATGTTCCACTGTGGGCTGCACATCTTACAGGTCAGGGAGCTGGGTGGTGTTAAAGCCAGACCAATCAGCTGTCTAGATGAGGGAGTTTTGAATCTCCCATTTAAGGAGGATCTGAACACTAAAACATGCTGTCGCATGGATCTCTGAAAGCGTGTGTCGTCTCTGTCTCCAACCCATGAATCCCATAACATTATGCAATACATATACAATACATATTAGTATAATACAATTACATAATTGTATGATACAATTATGTATCTTATGCAAGTTATTTGGTAAAGATTTAAAAGAATATATAGTTCACATCTGTTTTTAAGTTACAGTAATTTCACGACTAGAATGTGCACCCTTTTGACTAAAATTTTGGCCCGAACCCGGAAGTGCGCCTTATAGTCTGGTGCGCCTTATATATGGACAAAGTTTGGAAATTTGCCAACCCGGAAGTGTGAGCCGCGAGCCGCGGGGGTAGCCGGCAGGGCCACGGCAGCCGGGTGGAGGCGGGGTTGCGGGGCCGCGGTGCCGTGGTAGCCGGGTAGAGGCGAGGCTGCGGGGCCGCAGCTGCCGGGTGGAGGCAGGGTCGCATCCAGCAACCGTGCGGGGGGAGCTGGCGGCGGATCCTCGCTGCAAAAAAAAAGTGCGCCTTATAGTCCGGTGCGTCTTATATATGGACAAAAGTTCGGAAATTTGTTGACACACGGAAGTGCGCCTTATAATCCAGTGTGCCTTATAATCCAGTGCGCCTTGTAGTCGTGAAATTACTGTACATATTTTTTTGAAAGCAAGTTCTTGTTTTCTACAGAACTTTTGTAAAAAAAAAAAGTAAATATGTAGAAGCAGAATTCACTTGTCATCAAGGCTGTGACAGACCTGAAAACTTTTGGTCATGAAAATTTTTTGGAGTCCTAAAACAAATTTAGGAACTCTTTCTGACACATGCACAGTAGTGAATGCAAAACACCTGGCAACAGGTATTGGCATCAAGTAAATAATCAGATAACCTTTTCCTATACTGTTTGATCAGAAGCAGCTCTATGTCTGTTGTAGATATGCCTAGAGAATGCTCTAGGGCTGAAACTGTAAAATTCTAGGCTATACCTGCAAGCTAACCTGATAACAAGCATTCTCAGGCCTGTTCTTCCCTGGGCAGCTGACTTAATGTAATGGATTGCTGCCCCCACCCCCCCAGTCGAGCTCTTCCTTGAGCCATGACTGCATGATCCTGCTCTGTTCCTGCCAGATGAGGGGTTCATCACAACCTTCACTGAGACAACTGTGCTAATCAAAGCGGCAGAAAACAATGCAATGTTTCAGAGGAGGGGGCCATTTTCCCGGACTGTGGGGATTCAGCACTGTAGCTCTATAATTTATGTGAGCTAAACTGCCTTACAGAGAAATACAAAAACACCAGAGCTAGGGTAGAGAGAGGTGAACTGCTGAAGAGGATAAAGTAGGACATTGTCTTTCTAATATTTATGCTATATGTTAAATCACTCTATCTTATGGAACCATACCTTTAGTCTTAAGAGACATGTTAAATCTTAACTACTTTTAAGACTGTGACTATAAAAGAAAACAATTTTAAGACATTATTTCATAACAGGTGGAAAACTGTTTTAGTCTTTAAGGGAAAGAAGCAGCACAGGTTTCAGTTTCATCTGAGTGTAAAATGTGAAGGCAGAGGGCGAAGAACAGTATCTTGGAAGCTATAGAGATCATAAAAGGACCTAATAGATTTAGAAGATATGATCATGAATCATAGAAACATAATTTTTACTTCTCTTTTCCTACCTTCAATTTCATCAAGCATACAAGACAGCCATCAATTTCCATGCTTAATTATCTGGGAAAAAGAAAAGACTGATTTTCTAATTTTCTCTACTTACACTACATTTAGTGGTCAGGTATGGCTGCATGGTCATGGCATGTTTGACCATTAGCTGGGGCCTGATTTTGCTGAATAAGAACAAAGTGGTTATACAAGCAACCAAGCGACCAGAATTCACACCTTTGTTGTCAGAATCTGCAAAAAAATTAGAAAATACACAAAGTAAGGTTTGAGCAATGAAAAACATATGGCCAAAACATCATATGAATATCTCTTTCATAACATGTCTTTCAAGATCAATACACAATATTCTTATTAGAGATGAGAACATAATGTGCTAACATTTGTATGTGATCACAACATATGTAAAATAAGAAGCAAAGATGCTTCAAAGATATCACTAGTTTTTAACCTAATTACTGTACACAGAACACTGGCCTAGCCAATGATTCCTATTACAACTGTAGAATGTATTAATACAAATAGAGCTTGACACATTTGATTTTAGTGATCTAAAAGTTTGAACAAGTTATTTTAAAATTAGCTCTGTTGTTGTGATTAACTAGAGAAAATTAGGGAAGTTTTATTATTACACAGTGCTCAAAGGTTCATAATCAAAATAAATGCAATAACTCATTACCATCAGTTTTGTAATTGGAATTCTGGAACAGTAACTTTTCACAGTAGTCAATTGAACCACCATTGTGTCAGTATCATTAAATTGAAAGAAGCTACTGGGTTCTAAACACTATTACCTGACAAGGATTCCTCATATTTAAGAATGTGCTCAACCAAATTGTCAACAAGTTGAGTACAGGCTTTCTTCACAGGTTTATATGAAGCATCCTCTTCTGACTTCAATAGCTATAGCAGATGAAACAGAAAATTATTTATTATTTAGGGTGCATTCATTTACATTGGATGTGTACTGGTTTTATAACAATTACTACAGATACACAAGGATTTTTCACTACAAAAACATTTAACTTCTCCATAAAAATTAGACGGTGAAGAAAAAATTAAGGGAAGTAAAAAAAAATCAAACCAAATTGCAAAAGAAAAAAATTTATCTGTGACAAAAATACAGAGTTCTACTGATTTTTGCATTGGGATGAAAACTAACTTTATGCTTAATGAAATAATACAGAAAACAATAATGTAGTCATAATTGCCAGTAGTAACTAACAGGAGTTAAAAGGTTTTTAAAAACACTTAGGAAAAAATACAAAAGTAATGTTGTTTTTTGACACTTAAAAAATATCAAACTAAGGTGAAACATAGTTCTATGAACATTTTAATCAGTTAATTTGAGCCTGTACTATAGCTTTTAATTCAGTGCAGGCATTAAGAGGCACTTTGATTTACTTTGTTACATATTTTCATGGCACTTGAGGCTACAGTAAAATCTTCAGACCTCTAATTCTCCCATGGATGCTGTTGTTAATTTACTTGAAAATTAACAAGCTCATATGAGTTGTGGAGGAGAAATATAACACAGGCTAAGACATAAACAAATCAAGCTAATTTCTTAGAAAAATCAGAGTAAAATATAATGTGGAAGTAAGCTATGGCCTGAAGGTTCACTGCTTCTATAAACTGTGCAACAAATACATTGGATGTGAAAATACACTTATCTACCATTTAAAAAAATCTACATTACACTAGAAGCCTCATTTCACAATTATGTATCATAGCTATGCACTTCATGTTATGTCACTCATTATTTAAGAGACTATGAAATTAAAAACAAAACAAAAACCCTCCCTAAAATGAAAAGGGAAGTATTTTTAAAACAAGTATATGGAAAGAGAAAATAATGTTGGAGACAAAGAAAGTTACACCAATGGAGAATTAAAGAAAGCTCAGATGTTTAAAGGGCATGGATTGAATTTGTTTCCTATAAAGGACTGGTCTTGCAGTCTCACTTCAATATGTTTTAGTACCAAAAGAAATTTTAAAATTCTTACAATGATTGTCCCATACATTCAGAATTCATTACTTACATTTTGAAGAAGCTGTTCAAACCAATCATAGCCTGTATCTCTACAAGCTGCAACCTAAAAGTAGTTTTGAAAATGAACTGGTTAAAAAAGGCATCTGAAGAAAAGTTACTTCAATACTTGTATTTGATATTTACATCTTGGTATAATTGATATTAAAATACCTTTTCAGTACAGCGGCTTTACAAAATACATTTTCACTACAAATATAAAAGCATTTTATTTGAATCAGATTTTTGAGACATACAATTTAATTTGCTGCTCCTAAAAAGTAGATAACATTATGCAGATAATAGTTTACCTTAGGTGAGAACATGACCTTGCATTTGTTGAAACAGCTTGATAACCTTTCAAAATAAATGTTATCAATTGAGAAAATTTTTCTTTTAAGAGACAACTTCTTAGTTAGGCCTAATTATATGCTGCTAACTAGTATTTCCTGGAAAATGTTAAATATAACAAAAACTTGCGGTATTTTAACTGACCAAGTATTTTCCACAACCTGAATATAATGTGGTCTCACTTATCATTGCCAGCAGATTAGTGAGCATTTAAAGTTTCCTATAGCCTGTTCCATCAGATTAATAATTCTAGCATCTATTCAATGTCAGGAGACATATAAAGAAAATAATCCAATATTAAATTATTTGTGTATTTTAAAAAGACTACAGACAATATTCCAAAGATACTAAAAACATAATGAAATTTTACATGCAACTTAATTAACATTTGTTTAACATACCACATCAGTGATGTTTAGTATTTTCCTAGTCATTGCTTCTTTGTCATGATGTAGAGTTGGAGTGAACCAGAGCTTCTGGAATGTCTCATTTACTAATTTCTGAAGGCAAAAAAATAGCAGAAGTAAATAATTTTACCTTGGCACGTAGGTACTATTACTAATACACCCATACAATAAATTTTTTGAAAATATGTGCACTTCCATAAGGAATTATTCAACCTACGTGATACTTTTGTAGTGAATGTTATCTGAAATAGACCCAGATTACTATCACAGCAGTTATACTGGGTCTCTAAGAAAGTTTCACTAAAATGATAACTGGGAAGTGATGCCACAGGAAATGAAGCTACCATTTTCCTGCACTAATTTGCATTCCTCACGAAAGCATAGTACCCCTGAGCAGCTGACGACTGAACACAAGACTACAATTTCTACAGCAGAATTAGTAGCAATTATAGATTGCTTTTGCATTTTCAGAACAGCTGTGACAAGGCGAGGAAGAGACAGAAATCATGTCTCTACCCAAACATAGGAAGTTGGTTCCCTTACAATATTTTTGTATAGAGGAAAAGATGGAACAGAATGAAAGTGAACTATGCCCAAATTACAGTAATTTCATGATTATAAGCCACACCATTTTGACTAAAATTTTGGTCCGAACCCGGAAGTGCGGCTTATATTTCGGAGCGGCCAATATATGAACAAAGTTCGGAAATTTCCCAACCCGGAAGTGCGAGCCGCGGGCCAAGCTGAGTTCGTGAATTGAGCACCTGCTAGTAAAACCCGCGATTGCGCGATTGTTACAAATTGGTTACTCTGTTGTGCGGTGGGGGGAGTGGGCTCCCGCCAGAACCACGGGGCAGCGCTGGGCCGGGGCAAGCCTGGCAGTGGCAGTGCAGGCAGCGGGCTGGGGCGAGCGAGTCCAGTGGCAGCGGCGGCTGGCCGGGCAGCTCTGCCAAGCCGCGGTAACAGCGCCGCCTGGCCAGTTCTGAGTTGCCCCACCGAGTGGCAGCACCAAGCTGGGTCACCTGGCCCCATCGGCAGCCGCGAGCGGGGCCGAGCCCACCCGGCCTCGAGTTGAGCCACTAAACCCCGGGATCACACGATTCCTTTACTATTTTGTTACTTTGTTGCGCGCAGATCCTCGCTGCGAACGAAAGTGCGGCTTATAATCTGGTGCGGCTTATAATTTTGAAATTACTGTACTTATAAAGCATATGCTTGTAGGAAGCATTCCTCATCCACGGAGACTTAAAAAAATACATTGCAGATACTGCCTAATTTTTATGATGTTGTTGGAAAGGCTACTACTTCTTAATTAACAGTCTTCTCTGAAAGCCACTTGGCATTAACATATCTCAATTGGTAAAATTATACGTTGCACCTTTAAAGTTCCAGACTTCAAATCCCACTGAAAGTGTGATACAAAGTTATTACAGGTGTATTATTTACCCAACAATTTTAAAATTATTTTTGCCAAATCAAACAAAAAACATCAGTGCCAAGTTTATGATTCAACACATAATCTTAGATTTTTGCCCTTTTGCATATATGTCACACAAAGATTAGAATATGATCACATAACTAACATTTTAGGGGGACTAACTGATTCATTAAACATTCAGAATTAATACAAAAATTTCACAGATTAATATTTTATATATGCAGAACTTATAAATCTGGCATACACTAACATCAAGTACTTAATTTTGACCTAAAGTTTATTATGTTTTCAGAAAGGAATTTTATATACTAATTTTACTTGTTAGAAAAGAGAAGTATCAGAGACAATACTTGAAAAGAGAAAAATCTCCAAAACTCTAGATAACTTTTTAAAATCCTTTGATTGTCAGCAAGAACTTGAAGAAAGAAAACCAAGTTAGACAGCAATGTAGAAAGCTATTTGCTCTTAAAAATTAAAAATTAATAAAAATAATAAAAATTACAAAGGTGCAATGAAATACTTTTTTTAATCTTTTTTTTTGCGTCAAAATATAGAAACCAATGATGATAATTTAAATCCTGAAGGATATGTTTCATTCTACCTTAATGCCTTCTTCGTCATTGACTCTCCGAATCATTTTTACACACATCTCAGTAATTTTAGGAAATGTTGGTTGTTCAATGCAGATATCTCTAAGTATCTTTATGACTCTTTTTCTGACACTGATACCAGTATCCTGTGAGGAGAAAAACATTATGGTCTTGAAAAGCAATCAGACATATTAATTAATGTATTATATAAATTATATTTGAAGATCACACAATCTGACCTGAAAAATGCATTCAGAAAGTGCAGCTAAAATATTCTGGAGTATATTTATACGAAAGATCAGCATAACTTTATTTGCAACAATTCTAAAGGCTTAGGCTGAGTCCTCAAAACATTGAAACACTTCCTCTATTTATATCGTCCCAATTAGGAACTTATGATGTTGCAAATGTATAATGCCACTTCTTAATTCAAGATCTTACAAGCTAGATGCGATGATGCTTTAGCTACGCTTTATGAACACCCAAGACACTTTGTAAGTCCGGACTGTAATACTTTAAAAGCCTTTGAATAAAGCTTATGGATGATATGTGCAGAAAATATTTTCCATTTTCCTAGGCTTCAGCTAAGGAGAAAGATGAGGAGCTTAATTTCATATTACTTAATTCAAAATATGTTTAATCTAAATGCCAGGATGAGTGCCTTTATGCATGCTCATATGAACATCTCCAAAACACTTAAAAACATGCTTTATCATGTAACTGTAGCAAATGAGTAGTATTTGACTAAAAACCTAACATGAATGCTAAAAGGTAGTGTTATCTTACAGTTAAATTAACACTGCATTTTATTTGAACATCCAGCCAAAATCCACTTTTTATACAAAAACTCTAATAAAAAGCCTTTTAAAGCACTAAAACATACCATAAAAAAACAAAGTAGTTGTTTTTATTTTTCTTTTAGATTACAAATGGCAACTTTAAATCATTGTGTTGTAGACTTTTTTCATCACTCACACTACCGAACAGCCCTCAATAACCCATATCCGAGACTTCAGAGATTTGGCAAAATTCCTCATTTTATCTAATCTGTGCCTCAATAAAGGAACCAAAAGGAATATAATCCTGGTTCTGTTGCAGCACAACTTTCTATGCATATTTAGTTATTGATGTATATACTGGTTCTGGCTGGGGTAGATTTAATTTCCTTCCCAGTAGCTGGTCCTGGGCTGTCTTGGGGTTTGTGCTGAACACGGAGTTGCTAATAGAGATGTTTTTGCTATTGCTGAGCTTGCACAGAGCCAAGGCCTTTTCTACTCCTTGTACACTGGGCAGGGGTTTGGGGGTGTGTGGGAGGTTGGGAGGAGACACAGCCTGGACACGTGACCCCAACTGACCCAAGGAATATTCCAGACTATATGGCATCATGTTCAGTATGTAAAGGGGGGGGAAGAAGGAGGAAGGGGAGGGACATTTGGAGTGATGGTGTTCATCTTCCCAAGTCACTGTTCCATAGGATGGGGTCCTGTTCTCCTGGAGGTGGCTGAACACCTGCCTGTCCTTGGGAAGGGCTCAAAGAATTCTTTGTTTTGCTTTGCTTGTGTGTGTGGCTTTTGCTTTCCTTGTTAAACTGTCTTTCTCTCAACCCAGGAGTTTTCTGGCTTGTACTCTTCCGATTCTCTCCCCAGTCCTGATGGTGGGGGTGTGAGTGAGCGGCTGTGTGGAGCTTGGCTGCTGGCTGGTGTGAAACCACGATAATGTAACAAAGCTTCACTGAAAACAAGCAATGCATTTTAGAAGGTTGGTCTTAAAAGCATGATGCTCCCCACTAAAATAATAACGTATCATTTACAGTAGTTTCACGAATATAAGTCGCACGGACTATAAGCCGCATCTCTGGGTATTGGCAAACATTTTGTTTTTTGTCCTTAAATAAGCCGCACCCGAATATAAGCCGTTCTGTCGTTCATAGCGAGGACCCGCGTGCAACAAAGTTGCCAAATAGTAACAGAATCGCAGCATGGTGGGGGGTTTACTGGCTTGGCTAAGGCTGTGCAGGCTCGCCCCGCTCAGGGTTGCTGACGGGGCCAGGACGGAGCCCCCCCCCCGCTCCCATGGCGGCGGGCAGGGACAGAGCACCCCCGTTCCCATGGCGGCGGGGACGGAGCCACCCCCTGCTCCTGTGGCAGCGGCGG
>PYHW01009422.1:114087-133741 GCA_013186435.1 Turdus rufiventris
GCCCCTGAATGTAAGCCGCATTTCCGGTGTGGGAGCAAAATTTTAGTTAAAATGGTGCGGCTTATATTCGTGAAACTACTGTACTCTTGGAATAATTATTCCATATTATTAAACATCTAAACTCAGTTGAAAACAAATTTTCCAATGACACATCATAAATAAGTCGCCGTACCAATATTCTTTCAATCAGCATATCATAATACTGCTCAGCAAGCTGAGGACGACAGAGCACAAATCGGCCAAGAAGCTCCACAGCTGCCTCTCTTACACTAGTGGAGTTATCCATTAGCCGCCCATGAACTCCTCGTTGCATATCCAGCTAAAAAGGAACAAATAAAACACAAATCCAAAATAAGAATTAAAGATTTCCTTTAAGTGTGACAGAAGAATGCATATACATGATGGATATTTCAGATTTTTTTACCCTGGCTAGAATACTGGGGTCTACAGCAACAACCTCAGACAGACACTTCATGGCTTTTGTTCGAACAGCAATTGCATTTTCACCAAGTACACGCAGAATCTAATAACAGAACAAAAAGATTAATTTGCTTTGGGAAAGTAGAAAACTGTTTAACAGGCAACAATGCAGCAGAATAACAGTAAAATGAAGTAACTAAAATAAGAAGTCTTTTCGTTTTAAACTACTTTTGCCATTCAGTTGTGGCGTTCATCATGGTTCTTTCAATGGAAGAGGTGGATTTGGGTACTGTCATTTTAAGAATGGCTCTGTATGCAGATCACTATATGTAACAGAACCTAAACTAAGCTAAACCAGATCAGTACCGGAGTCCAAACATGTTGCCATGACAACATGTTAGTGCTCTTCTCCCAGAAAAAGGAAAGAAAACACACTGGTTAAACAACAGCTTCCAAAGTCACAGTAACATGCACTGCAAGGAAGTAGCTAAGCTGGCTTGTAGTTTCAAATTAAGATCAATTTAATGAGTTAATATCACCAGATGAGCATGCATCTGGCAGAAACTGTAAAAGAGATTTCAATATTTTGCAATAATTTTTTTATTGTGTACATGTAAGATATTGATTTTGCCATCTACATCCATTAACGAATAAAATAATGTATGTACAATATGACATATAAAATGTATGCAAGAAAAAGAAATATAAGCACTTATTAATACAGAAAGTACATGGTGTTATCATGGACTGTTAAATACCCATGCTCAACAATGAACAGATATGGCACACTACCACAAAAGTATTTGGAATCAGAAACCAACTGCATTTCACTGTACTGAGACTTCCAGCACAGTTTACCTGTGTCAAATAAATGTCGAAGCTCTGGGCAAATGGCCTCATAGAGGCCAAGTAGCGAACAATCAAACATGCATCTTCATAGTCCACAGTATCAGAATTCATCCTGCAACAAATTCAATGTTTTAATTTGTTGAAATTAAGCATGTTTCTCAAAGATGATTAAAAATGTTAAATGCATGGTTAATAAAGCAGTGGTGCTCAAACATACTTTAATGTACTGAACTGAGATGGAGCAGTTTTAATGATGCTGCGAAGAAATGTTTTGCGACTTTCCGCTCTGTGCATGATCTGCCCTGTGGTCTCAACATCTTTTGCGTGATGAGTTCCTTCAGATGAATCCTCATCCTTCTGAGATTTAATTGCTTTCTCTGTCTCCATAGTTGTATCACGGAACCACTGAGCTATATAAAACTTCCGAGAAAACTGGAGAAATACAGCAGGATACACAGAAAACAAAAACAACAGATGTAGAAGAGTGAAATTAACAGATATATGAGATTGAGTTTAATGCATCAACCATGTTTCAGAAAATACAATCCACATTATACGTTACGGTGACAATTTAATTGAATCTCTAATATGCATGACCAAAAATCATTTTATTCACTGCATGTTACTAAAAGTATTTTTATATAAATTTGACATCAGAAAGCTGAAATTTACCACTAATGATGCATCAGTTTCTGTGTTCTCATCCAGATAATCTAGCAAAGCCTTTTGCAGCTGTTGAATTTCATCTTCTCCTCCTGAAACCTATCAGAAATAGAAAGATAGTTTTAAAATAGAATATTGCAGTGGTGATTATCATCTGAAAATCTGTATGTCCACATATAAAATAGACTGAAGTTACTGTTCTGCAATTATCAATATAACTAACAATTTTTAAATCACTTGCTTCTAAATTTTATAGAGTAAACCAAATTAACTGTAGCTCCAAAGTCAAAAAAAAGATTAACAGCAGAATAAGACTTGTTTTAAAAGACTGACCGATTTGATTAATTTTCATTCTATGATATTGTATGAAGACTCTGTTCCCAAGGAAAAACAAAGTGCTGAAATCACACATAGTAGACTGAAAAAAGATTTAACCCATAAAAAGCATCATTAGTTCTCTCAACAATATTAAACACTGAAACAATGACTTCACAGGTGAACAAGGGATAAAAGGCAAAAAAGTCAAATGAACATAAATATGAAACATAGACAACAGTAAAAACATATGGGAAATGTCAAAGAAAGAAAAATAATTTATCTCTCTGCAAAATATTTGTTATAACTGTTTTCAGGTTTAAAGCATTGATACAGAGAAAGTGCAGCAAGCATGCTCAATTCATTTAGCAAAGAATTGACAGAGGTTATTCCCAAACACCCCTGAGCTCTAGCAGTAAAGAATCATACTCTCTGAGACTCAATTAAGTTTCTATCAGGTCAAAAACCTCGAGAACAAACATACATTTTATAAAAATTCCACTTAGTGCATAAAGTCTATCTACAGAATAGGGTAATATTAATTTTCCCGTGAAGCACTTTTAAGATGCACAAAAAGGATTACATATGAAACATTATTCTGAGAACTATGCATCAGATTTGTAAATATCTAAAATGTATTAATGTTAAACCAGAATATTTTTTTACAAGAGGCTATTTTATAGGAAATATGTATATCCTTATCTCTTAAATAATTCTAGCCTATGTAAATTGAACAATGATTTTGTATATGACCATCAGACAAT
The DNA here is from genome assembly GCA_013186435.1 of Turdus rufiventris. Taxonomy (NCBI): domain Eukaryota; kingdom Metazoa; phylum Chordata; class Aves; order Passeriformes; family Turdidae; genus Turdus; species Turdus rufiventris. The sequence goes on from PYHW01009422.1 coordinate 117,099, forward strand.
GTACTTTTCTCCATATAGGGGTTAGAGATCCAATCAGTATCAATTAACTTGTTAATGAATCAGAAACTAACTTTCTCAACACCTACAAAACAGCATAAACCCAAAACCATAAAACACTCTTTTACCTTAGTATTATACTGAAATGTGCAGGTCCTTGCAATTGCTGATGCTACAGCAGAAAACAGGGTTTTTCCCCCCTCAAATTAATGAGTTCAAGAATTCAAAACACATCTACAGCAGACATAATACTAATATAGATTTATTAATTTATATTTGGCACCCTATGACATGCAAATTGTGATTTGAAAGTCTGTCCTCCAACCAATGTTAAATTCTGTGGATAAAAAGGCTGAAAAAGTTGCTTAATGAACCTTAACTGCCTGATTACAGTAATTTCACGACTATAAGGCGCACCCTTTTGACTAAAATTTTCCCCTGAACCCGGAAGTGCGCCTTATAGTCCAGTGCACCTTCTATGATGGACAAAGTTTGGAAATTTGCAAACCCGGAAGTGCGAGCTGTGAGCCTCTGGGGGAGCCAGCAGGGCCATGGCTGCCAGGTGGAGACGGGGCGGAGTGGCAGCAGGCCACAGCCCGGCCCCGTGGAGGCGGCATGGAGGGGCGGCGGCCACAGCCCAGCCCTGGCGAGGCGGCACGGGGGAGCGGTGGGCATGGCTTGGCCCCACGGGCCCGCGGCACCACTCCTGTCGGGTACAGGCCGGCCCGGGGGCCAATGGCTGCCGGGTGGAGGCGGGGCCTTGGCCAGCAACCGCACGGGGGGAGCTGGGGGCGGAGCCTCGCTGCAAAAAAAATGTGCGCCCTATAGTCTGGTGCACCTTATATGATCTACAAAGTTGCGAATTTTGCCGACTCCTGGGGGGTGCGCCTTGTAGTCCGGTGCGCCTTATGGTCGTGAAATTACTGTATTTTAAAAAGTAAAAAACCCAGAACAAACAAAAAGAAACTGTGAAACCCACAACAAGTCATATTCAATATTGATAATAAAAGTAGAAGAATAATTTCTGGCTTAAACTTCTTCAGTTACAAAACATTTTTCTTCATCAGCAATAAAACATGTAACTTATAACCATTAACTTCTGTATGAACGGCATAGATTGAGAATCTTGTCAGAAATGCAGCACATAATATAGCTTGCAAACAACAGCAAGTGGAAAAAGGTACAATTACAAGTCCAGAAGATCAGCATATCAAGAGATAAATTAATGAAAAGCATGCATAAGTGTTCAAATCAACTTGACAATGTATGACAAATTTCTATGAAAAAAATCTGTTTAAAAATGTCAAAACAGAATAGATTTTCTCCTAAATCTAATTATACAGTTCATGAGTCCAAACTACAACAGTTATAAGCATTTATCGCTCATTGGGGATCATCCTGGTAATGGTATCAGAGGGTAGAAGGAAATATCAGAGTCTAAGTATTCAATTCAGCAGGAAAGAAAAATCTGTAGAGATATAAGTTCATTTCTGAATGAAAAGAATAAGATATTTCTAATGACTAAAGCTGAATGTCTCCCAATGGATCTTATTTTCTTGCCATTTGAGTAACAAAGTGAAGCTTAAGTGCCATGTACACATTTTCAAGTAGTTATTTGTTCTTATGTTACAAATCACTTATAAACAACAGTCTGCCCTGAGTGATTGTACTGTATAGTATACACTTTTCACAATGCCATCATTTAAGTTTCCTGAATAACTGAAAAAAGCTTTTAGCACTCAATTGCCTACAGCTATTTTATTTTCTGCGGATGCCAATGCCTAGTTACTGCCTGATCCTGTAAAAAACTCAAAACAAATAGAAAAATTCAGGTCACCACTAAGGTATGTATCTTTTTAGAATATCTGTCAATAATATATAACTTCTGGAGATAAGGAAAAAGAAAAGGATTCTTCTAAAATATTTCCCTATGAAGTCCAATGTACAATTGTCAAAATAACTGCAAACAGACAATTACAAGCCCTTAGCACATAGAAGTATCAATTATAATAAGCCATGAGCATAAAGATTTGACACTAAACATAGTAAAATATTCCAGTTGACAAAAGTTATGGGAAGTATCAGCCTCATGAAGGAGTAGATGAATTTTGATTCTTTATCTGAATGCCTGTAAATTGCACGAGTTTCACTTTCAAAATACAGTAATTTCACAACTATAAGGTGCACTCTTTTGACTAAAATTTTTCCCCAAACCTGGAAGTGAGCCTTATAGTCAGGATGCGCCTTATATATAGACAAAGTTTGGAAATTTGCCAACCCAGAAGTGCGAGCTGCGACCGCCCCGAGCCACAGGAGCCGCGGCTTCCCCCCAAGCTGCCGCAGCCCCGGCGCTGCAGGAGCCCCGTGCCCCCCCGAGCCGTGGGAGCCCTGTGCCGCAGGAGCCCCATGCCGCGAGGGGGAGGCGGCGCCACGGCACCGTGGAGCCACGAGGGACAGGCAGCACTGTGGAGCCGTAAGGGGGAATGGCACGGCGGCAGTGCCGAGACACGGAGGAGAGGTGGCAGGGCAGCAGTGCCGAGCCATGGGGGACAGGCAGCAAGGCGGCTCCGGGGAGTCATGAGGGGGAACAGCATGGTGGCACAACAGAGCCGCGAGGGGGAACGGCATGGAAGGAGCGCTGAGCTGAGCAAGGGAGAGGTGGCATGAGAGGAGCACCGAGTCGAGCGAGGGAACGGCACGGTGGCTCCGTGGAGCCATGAGGGGGGAACAGCACCGTGGCAGCACAGAGCTGCAAGGGGAAGGCGGCCCCGCGGTTGCGCCAAGCCGCACCAGCCGGCACCGGGGGCGGGCGGGAGTGCCAGGGCCCACTGCACGGGGAGGGCGCCTGGGGCTGCCTTTGAAAGCCTACGCCAATCTGTGAAAAATGTTTCCAAATTGTGCACCTGCCAGTAAACTCCACGATCGCGGGATTCCGTTACTAATTCGTTATTTTGTTGTGCACGGCACAGATCTTCGCGGCAAAAAAAAAGTGCGCCCTATAGTTCGGTGCGCCTTATATAATGTACAAAGTTGCGAAATTTGCTGACTCCTGGAGGTGCGCCTTATAGTCATGAAATTACTGTAAGTCTGCAACAGTCATAATAAAATATATATAGTAGATCTGGAGTCTTTTCAGGGAAACCAACTTGATATGACTACTCAACTTTATATCTCATCATGCTGAGAACAATTAGTAGTTCAGAAAGAAAAGTATTGCATCCATAAGAAATGTAAAAGTTCACATTTATAAAAAGACCCATATGTAGTAATGTGTCTGAACAAATCTGGGCTGTAGTAACATGTCTGAACAAGTCCGGGCCATGGTCTTTTTCGTATGCACCAGCCAAACTATATTTAGCTGTTTTTCTTCGTATTTTACTGTTTCTCTACATGCCTAGCTGTTTTTCTACATATTTCTTAGTTTAAACCAATATTTATAACAGGTACACTGGATGAGCCATTTTTAAGTTTTTCTACTCCCTATCTAACTTCTTAGAACTCTTCAAGGCTACTGAAACATAAATTGTGCTAAATTAAGAAAAAAAAGAGCTAAAAAACAGAATACCAAGATTAGAAGACCCAAAATAAAGGTAAGCAGTAAAGTTCTGGACAGCGACCAATCATCGCACCTAAAGAGCGTGTGCAGGGCACGTGAACGGCATAATAGCACCAGTCAAGAAATGGGTGATCGTGAGAACAATAGACTTAGAATATATAACTAAGGCTAAAAGTGAACAATAAATCGAATTCTGCATAATCACATTAATTTGTTGTCCAGAAGTCCTGTCTCCTGCACCCATAAGACTCAAAATTTTCTTAATGTACTATAGAGAGCCCAAATGCACACACTGCTCTGTTAATTGCTGCCAAACTTGCAGATTTGGAGACATTTTGATAAGGAGCATTAGCAGAAATGCAAATATGTATTCTCCAATGAAAGATATATGTAATTCCAGCAAAAAAAACCCCACAAAAATAACAATCCCCCCACAAGCAATACTAGTTCCATCACATAAAAACTAACCAACCTTATAGGTCTACCAGTTTAGCTCTCAAAAGTCTCTGTATGAGTGCCATAAGCTCAATTACCATTTTGCAATAGCAAATGCACATACATGCATACACACATATATATTTTAAGGTCTCTTAAGATGTAATCCAACTGATACTCCATTATTTCATCTATATCCTCACCAGAAAATTGGTTTTACCATTTTAATTCACCACTTAAAATGATCACTAGGAAGATGGTGTGAGAAAGACATGAATTAACAAATGTGATACTTATAAATTGAGTATATTTGATTCAGAAATCTGAACAACAATGAAAACTCATTCCCCATAATGCCAGTTTTTTATACATCTTTAAAATGTTTAGGCTTTTAAATAGATACATCTCAATGCAGCTGGCATGGGATCTTTCACACACCTGTTTGAGTATTCTGGCTATAGAACCTTGATCCATTTTGCTAGTGACTGCATCTTTCCTGAGTCTTGCAGCTACAGTTCCAAGATAGTCAAGTGATGCAACTCTTAATGCCATTTCTGTAGATTTGTTACTGAACTGGTGAACCTAAGAAAAGCAGAATAAGCTGTTATAAAATTATTTATTTCTGCAACTGAGATTCTTCGTACAAGAGAGTTTGACCTTATTAAAAAGTCTACCTAATTTCCATGCTGCTTAGTTATGTAATTTACATCACAGATACAGTTCTTACTTTACAATAATGTTTTTTCCTTTATTGATTCTTTTCCTTTACAAATATACCTGTTATAAAAAAATATATTTTTAAAAATCTAAAATAAACCAGACCTCTAGTAGAGCAGATATCCTTTGCAATAGCATAGCACCATAAAACATTTTCCTCATTATTCACACAAGTATAAAGAAAGCTACATTTTACCAGGAACACGACCATAAAACATTTTCCAAATAAAAAGCTCAAATTACTGTATTAATTGCATTGTAATACTGAAGAAAAACTCTCAAAAAAACATTACTATGAAATTATTCACATTCTGTAAAATGTCACAGTACATAAGTAAATGTACCACTTACTTTAAGACCATACTTGTAAAAGACCAAACTACTTAATTTTTTGCAAGTTCTGTGCTAAAGGAATAGTCCAGAGAAGTATGGGACTGGGAGACCAAAGTCCCTCCCACTCTAAGTGAAGATCAGGCTCAAGACCACCTGAGGAACCTGAATGTCCATAAGACCTTAAAGAACCTTCCAATGCCTGAAGGGGGCATGGAGAAAGCTGGAGAGAGGCTATTTGAAAGGGCATGGAGTGATAGGACAAGGGGGAATGGCTTCCCACTGCCAGAAGGCAGGATTAGATGAGATACTGGGAAGAAATTTTTCCCTGGGAGGGTGGTGAGTCACTGGAACAGGTTGCCCAGAGAAACTGTGGCTGCCCCATCCCTGGAAGTGTTCAAGGCCAGGTTGGACAGGGCTTGGAGCAACCTGGTCTGGTGAAAGGTGTCCCTGCCTGTCCACTGCAGGGGTGTGGAATGAGATGAGCTTTAAAGTCCCTTCCAACCCAAACCATTCTATGATTCTATGAATAATTATAGGTATTAGGCTGACTTTATTCCCAAAGAATATGAATGAAACTATTGGATAGCATCCAAAGGAGGGTGATGAAGATGAAGGGTTTAGAGGGGAAGCTGTACAAGAAGTGGCTGAGGGCATTTGGTCTGTTCAGTCTGGAGGAGACTGAGGTCAGACCTCATTGTAGTCTACAACTTCCTTCTGAGGCACAGTGGAGGGGCAGACACCGATCTCTTCTCTGGTGACCAGTGACAGGACCTAAGGGAACGGCTGGAGCTGTGTCAGAGAGGTATAGGTTGGATATCAGGAAAAGGTTCTTCACCCAGAGGGTGATCAGGCACTGAACAGGCTCCCCAGGGAACTGGTCACAGCCCCAAGGCTGCCAGAGCTCAAGGAGTGTTTGGACAACACTCTCAGACACAGAGTGAGATTGTTGGGGTGTCCTGTGCAGGGCCAGGAGTTGGACTCAATAATCCTTGTGGGTCCTCTTTAGCTCAGCATATTCTATGGTTCTATGAATATCTAAACTTATTAGATGCTATAGAATGGCATTTTTAATGTGGAAAATGTCATGGAGTATTAGAAGACAACATTCATGAGAAATTGTATACATATGACCTTTACTAAGTTCCATATCAATGATCTTCTGACCTAATTTTTATTTTCTGTGCATTACGTAATAGTGATACATGTAAGAATATCCTTACATGCTGCATGCGTCAACAATCAGAAAATACTCCTGCAATAGTTTGAGCTAAAATAAACAAGTTTAATTGTAATAAGAAATAATATAATAGTTAATAACAAGTATCCCTTACCAATAGCCTTCCTAATAAGCTAAGTAGTAACTCTGCAGCTGGCCATTCTGGTTTATTGACCGTGGAAAGAAGATCTTGAATAAAGTTCTCAAACAGTGGTCTGTAATCTTCTTCCCCTTGTTTACTGCCACATCTGTTTAAATCAAAATGCATGTTTGTAAGTGAATTTAAGAGCCATTTAAGCTTTTCTTCTGATGCAAAGAGAACTAATCCTATTTTTAGCCAGGAAACCAGTTTTATGCATTTCTAAAAAAGAAATCCAAAATATTAGCAGAAAAATTGTTTTTCTTCCATTTACAAGCAGATTTTTTTTTTATATTTACAGACAAATAGTTTAAACAGTTATCACTCCAAGTTGCACTGCAAGTAAAGCAGTTAATCCAGGGTAGTAGAATTTTGTTCCTAAGGTTTTTTATTTATTGTTTTGAGGTAAAGTCTGCATTAACTTGGATAAACAAAGTAAGTAAAATTCTAAAGCTCAAGCTAGAGTGGGGTATTTAGAAGGTGTTGTGCCCTTAAACCTGGTCTGACTTATCTCATAGTGATAAGGCATCTCAGTATTATGTTCCAGAAAGGTTAAAATCAGAATGTAAAAAAATCAAACGATAACATACCTAATAGTGTTTCACCTATATGTGGCATCCCTAACTTTAATTATACCAGAAGTATGCAGAGAAATGGCTAGATAGCTCATAAACAGCATTTTGGTTTAACAACAGAAATTAACATGATAAAAACCTCAGGACTTTTTCTTACAAATCCTTTGGTAATTCAGGTATGAGGTTTTTTTTCCCTGTTGAGCTATTGACATTCCTAACTTTATCTAAATGAAAGTAATTTTAGGGTTTTTATATTTTGGTCATTTTGGTGACTGAAATAATCTGGTTTCATCATTTAAATATTTACTCAGCCTTCTCTTCCATGTTTCAGATGAGTAAAAGATCTCTGATAAAAGAATCCTATATAAATTATCAGACAGATTCTTAAATGTGTTATTAAACTCTCTGCAGACTGTCTGTTCCATAATTTTTTTTTCCAGACAGGTAGCTCTCTCAGAGATCTATAAAATATATTGTTATAAGTAACTTTATTACTAGTCATTTAGGATTGCAAAGTGGTTTGGTTTGTCTTAAGGTGTGACATTTTATTTGGAGTTCATTTCATCAATACACTAAAGAATACAACAGTACTTACTTCTTAAGGAAAATAGAAAGGAAGTTTTGTGCTGTTCTCATGGCTGTTTCATACGAGTTAGTCATAAGCACATCTTGATCCACCTAAAAATAACAAGATGTATTTTTTCTAATATTTTAGCATGCACAGAAATCTAATTTCCAGTACAGCATTTCTCATTCATCAAATAATTACAGCTGACATAAAATTAAAAGGCTTGATTACTAGAACACCATCATAAAATATTATACCTACAAAGTCATTCCTGTACCAAAAAAAAAAAAAGGCTCTTTAAAAAAAACTTACTTTTTTGTTTGCTTCCTCCTCTGAATTAGAATCTTTTTCTGTTGATGGCAAATGCACCACACACTGAATAAGCTGCAGAACTAATGCTGTTACCATTTGAATATACATAGGCTCTCCATCAGTGTCACTGCTGTTCAATCTGTTAATAAGACAACATTAGCACTAAAACTAAACAAAACAAAACAAAAAAAAAAACAGATTTTTTTTTTCCTAAATAACATCTTTCTAAAATAATAATCAAAGCTAGGAATCTGTGCCATACACATTTATCTTGCCATTTGCTTCTCTCATGCAGTGAAAGACTTTGTCTAACAAAAATGGTAAGCATTATTCTCAGGCCAAAGAGATGAACTGAAACAGGTCACAGATGAGACATCAGAGTGTCTATAAAGCTCAACAGCAGAAAAATCTTCAGAAATATTTAATAAATCAAACATTCATGCAAAGGCACTTACTAACAGGCTTATTCTGTATAATGCCATATCCAGTTCCAACACAACATTAAAAAAATAGATCAAGCTTGTAATAAGTTAGTACTTATATATTATTTAATGTATCTGAAATGTGCAGGAATTTTAAGTGAGAAATTAGTGACCATGACCTGGACTGACTTCTAGAAGAGTTACACCTATGGTAATCTGAGGTAGTGCAACAGACTATAAACTTCAGCATGCAAGTGTCCTTTAAGTTGGTATGACCAGCATGAAGACACTCCACCTCACATTTCTCCCCTTCCAAGTGATTTAACCTGATAAATAGTGTGGTGTTTACTACCCATATGTACATCAACACCACTTAATGCTGTCTTTAACAATATGAAAAGGTGATAATCTCTGACATCATTCTCCCTAAATTATCAAAAGAACTGGACACAAAACAGATTACACTTATTATCTTTATGAAGTTATCTCTAACTACTTGTATAGAGAGAATATTTTCCTATAAAATTTTAGGAAAACTGCACCCTTCATGACTATAGCCACAGACAGGAAATGTCCTTCAACAAGTTAGAGCTAGGACTCTAGAGATAAGCAGTGCAGTCATTATGGCCTTGAGACACTAACTTCCTTAAAGGTCTCAATTCAAAGAAGGTATCTACCATTTATGCTCTTATGCCTAACACCTTCCGATTTACTAGATCTCTCTGATGTCCATAAACAAAACAATAGGAAATACTATGAATAAGCACTCATGTTAACATTAGAATTGCTGAATTCAACTTCAAATTTTCAATTAATTTCTTTTCCAGGATATTTCCTGTTTATCCACCCTGGATGAGACAACCTATTTCATTTACAACTTGTCTGTCTCCAGGGAAAAGATGTATGGAAGCAAGGAACAAAATCAATACTAAACCAAAATGTTTTAGAATAATTTGCAGTGTCCAACCTCAATTTTAACTAAAATCCAGTCCAGGTCAGATTCTTTCTCTAATTTAACCTGAAACTATACTATTATTCAGAAGATGCACTAAAATCCAGCTGAAGCACTTAAAAGACAGTTAAAGCAAACTGAGTAGTTTCTAAATGAGACTCATTCGAAGGAGTATTAGATTGATTTCATGGAAAGAGTGGTCTGAGCATGTCCTCAAAGAAATTAATCCAGAATTTTCCTATTAAGCTTTAGCAATGACATTATATGAAATCCATATAAACAGAACCAAAGAATTTTCCAAGGAAAAAACATCTGAATTCATAACATTACAGTCATTTACATACTTAGTGAGACAGATAAGATATTGCAAATATTTTATGTTGGGGTTTAGGAGTCTTTCTTTTGTTTCTTTCTTAAAGAATTTCCCCCCATACGTGTTGCTAGGAGACAATAACAATCGTGTACTTAAGAGACAAAAAAAGTGGCCACAGATCAGGGGAGGGGGGCAGCTGGCTACTCTTTTTACCTGGGGTTTTCTCGCGGATGGGCAGAGATACCGCTAGAATTGGGCTGGGGAAAGGGCTTAGGTGCAGGCCCTAGCTCTCTTGTGCTCTCGCATGCATTTGGAGGGGAGAGAGGCTACAGTTGTAGTGAGCGGAATCCGTCACCACTGCTGAGTTCAGTCTCCTGCTGCCTTCCTTCTACCGTGAGTGGAGCTCTGCTTGTTGCACTAGGACCTCATTAACACCCTACTGCTCCAAAGGACCACTGACCATCTGCTCGGGCGCCTCAGGGGAAAACCCTGAGGCCCTTTCCCCTCCCAGGGAGCCTGCTGTGTTCAGGAACCGGACTGTTGCTGCCCAGCCCCTTGCCGTTTCTTTGGCACTGCTTCGGGTTTTTTGCTACACTATAGCTCCCGCATCCTCTGCTTGCCGAGATGTATCGCAGTTCCGGCTACAACTGTGGAGTTTCTGATACATCTCATCTACCACCCCAGGATTTTTCTCGTTCCTGCCGTTCCAACTTTCTACTTCCGAGAATCCTGCTGGGGCACGGGGATGGGCTGCCCCTGGGGGGTTTGTAAAGCGAGTCTTTCTTCCATCGCTTCCCGTGTCGGTCAAGCCGCCATTGACCACGTGGTCTCCAAGCTCATGCCGGAGCGCCCTCTGCAGCCGTGGAGGAATCATCGCACCTGCCCTGCCCACCTGGAGCCACTAGCACCCCTGCCAGCTGTGACCGGAACTACACCAAAGGGGAAAAATGGCTTAAAGAGCAGGAAGAGACTGTTTATTGGGTTTTTCTGTTTTTGTTGTTGTTTGCCTTGTTTTATATATATATATATATATATATACACATATACTAGTAAAGAACTTTTATCCCTTTTCCCATATCTTTGCCTGAAAGCCCCTTAATTTCAAAGTTATAATAATTCAGAGGGAAGGGGGTCATATTCTCCATTCCAAGGGAGGTTCCCACCTTCCTTGGCAGACACCTGTCGTTCAAACCAAGACATTTTGGAAGTGAGCATAAATATGATGGCATAAGAAAGTGATTATTACAAAATACATTTGTCAGACAATTCTGCTTTCACTGCAGAGGTTTTGAAATATCAACCTCTAACAAAACATAGCTCATGGAGTCACAGATTTTTAAAGAACAAGTTAATACTGAAGCCTAAAATCCTACATCTAAAAAACTGTAAATGTTACTATCTACAAATTATCAATCTATGTCAGAATTTACCTGAAATTTCTCAAACTCCTCTTGCTGGTTGGTAGTCTTGCAAGGGAAGTGAAAATTTCTTCTAGTATTAATTGTCTATGTTTTTCATACCTGGAGAACACCTATTTAACAGTAATAGAATTGTTAAAAAACGATTTATTGCTACATAAAATATCACTTGTTAAATAGATTTTTAAAATTATATATAGAAACATATTCTTTACATGACATTTAAATAAATTATATTTAATGCATACCTTGTTTTAAATGGATTGCTTTGTTTATTCAAAACAAGCATTTATTTATAAAATACATAAAACCTTTTTCAAATATAGTTTTTTTTTAAATCGTCAAATAGCATAAGTGTGTGATAGCTCTTAAAAATACCATGTGTTATAAATTTTTCTGCCAGTAGTATAATACACTGAAAGTCAAACAATGTAAGGCTAAGCTATCAGACTCCAGTATAGAGCAAAAGTCTATGGTAACATACATTAAACTTGAACACATGTATAGTTTTAGAGCACATTTGAGAAAACTAAGCTTTGATGTTTGCCTGATATAAAGTATTAATTCAGTTTATGGGGTCAGGCTTGTAGAATTTGCCTCTCCTTTTGTTCAGGCAGAATTACTTTTATAAATACTGGAGTACATAATCCTTACAAAGATGAAAAACTTTCACTTGAACAAACACGTGTTGCGCCGCAGTTTTCCTGAAAAAATATTTGATCTGCCCCATAAATTTTTCACATAGCCACCTCTTCTGAGGAAGAGGACTTGTTCTATTATATAGTTCTACTATATATTATACAGAGCTATCCTACTACTTCCATGGCTTATACCATTACATAAACTCTAATCTTAACAAAGGAAGTAAGAAAAAACACATTGTTAAGATTGTAGGTGTAGAAGAAATTACAGGTGACCTTGCCCCTGATAAGTCACAGTTGTATTAATTACCAAAGAATAGCCTTGCCCTTAATGGATCACAGCTGTGACTAATAAAAATAAGTGTAATAAAAGGGGTAGGTTGGCTGCTCAAGGGAGCTTGGAGGTAGAGAAGTCCTAAAGAAATAAGAGCAGGACTGACTGACTGATATAAGGAATCTGCTGTGAGGTCAGTCTGGGTTTTCAGTTAGACCCTGCAGTGGGTGCTTGCAGTTAGAGTTGAGCTAGGTGAAAGCTTGTGGTCAGAGGCAGCAAGGAAAATACTTGCAATCATATTCCAGTGAGAAATAACCTGCTGTCAGAGTCTGTAAAGGAAACCTACAGTGGAAATTTGCTGTAGTCAAAGTCTATGATTAGGTGGGGTCAGGGGGAGTAGTCTGGAAAAAGAATAAACTGGGACCCTTTTCATGTTGGTAAATGAGAGTCTGTGTCTTGGCTCATTTCTACCCCTAATGAGAGATCTGCTGCAACAAACATTTCTTAAGAAAGAACAGGTAAGGGGAAGAAGTTTGTGTTTATACTTTAAACAGCATAACCAAAACTAAGTAAATTCCTTGGGGTAAGTAGGCTATGTCTTCCTATAGAGTACTCTGCAAATGGGAGGAGCTCAAGTAGCTTTAATATTGTTCCTAGATTATGATACCAAACTGTAAGAACATGCAAGAATAAAATTAGTTCTAAGCTCCAGTTCTCTACCTGCAAAAATACAGCCTATGTAAATGCCCTAATAACTTTCAGAAGAACATGAAGCTACTGCAAATTAAAAATTACTTACTGCAGTCACTAATTTGATGGCACATAGCTGTAGTTCACTGACATTTTCTACAAAGAAAGGTGTTATTCCCATAGATGATATCTATCAACAAAAAAAAAGTTATTGTAAGTATATTTGACTATTAAACTGATATTTATGCATTTTCACAAGTAGATTATTCATTTATCAGGTAAGGTATTCAACAACATGTATTCATATGGTTTACCAATAAAGTTATTAAAGGATATTTTAATACAATCATTCAACTTTTCTGAAGTGTACAATAAAAGCCATTTAAGATGTATACATAACTGTAGAATAAACTAGTCACTGCTGTTAATAATTCAAGAGTTTGCACTGGTTTCATATTTCATGCCATTGAGACAATAACACTTTACAGTCTCTCTGGAAAAAAAAAATCTCAGCCAACAATTTTTCTGATAAAACTTACTTGAAGAATAGTTGTATCAGTGAGAAGCTGTATCTCTAGCAACTCTGACAAACTGCTGACAATGTCACAAACTTTGTTATATAACATCACTATAACTCTTTGCTTGTGGGTGGAACATTTGGCACGTTTTGCTTTTGAACTTAAAACACCGCCTAGAAAATAAAAAATATCTTTAACTTTTTCAGTATTTCACATCAGGTATTAGAAATATGATCATCTTTCTCAAAAAATGCCTCCAAAACAAGTCTGCGACTGCAGCTTTGTAAACAAAATTTCTTACCCAAGAAAAACCCCAAAACCTATTTAGTAAAATCAGCTGGAAGGCAAGAATTTCATATTTTCATAATTGCTTTGAATTCTGGAACCAATATTCTTAAAACTGTTCTTGAATACCCAGACCTCAAGATATGCAGATGACAACAAAATGCAAAACATTTAGCATACTAACCACCATGAGGATCCACTCTATACACAGGATCATACTGAGGATAGAGAGTGTTCTGCAAATGAAATTTTGTGTATTGAATAACTCTTTCTATTACGTCTTCAATATATACAGCTTTAGGCATATTTGGTGATGTCATAATATTGATAGCAGTAAGACAAGCATCAGCAGATTTTGTCACTCTCTCCATAATAAGATCTCTCCATAATCTCTCCTCGTCTTCAGTGTCATTGTTCTGTAATGGGTGATAGAAAACAAGGTAGTGTGAACAAGAAGTTAATTTTTTTTCCTTACCAAATAAAAGATAACATTATTTTAATATATTTATGCACACACACATACAAAATGCACTATTTCCTTTATGATACAAAAATAGCTTGGTTTAGAAATCAACAAATGACTGTTTTACTAGCAAAAGGTTTGTAACCCTAAGTTACAGGTCTTTAATATCTCACTCCGTTCTGGTAAAACACAAAGAAGTTTTCTGTGTATCATTGGGAAGCACTATGAAGGAAGACTGTCATTCTCTACTTAAGAATGGTATTTATTAATCAAAATCTAAACTCATTCATCTAGTGTTTTCTTCAGTGGCCTATACATACCAGTTGCTGCTTTGTATCAGTCTAATTTTTGCCACGAGAGAGAATTCTTGCACAAAAAGACTGTTAAATCACACAAAACTCATGAGAATACAACTTTTTTCAGAGACCAAGTCATCTATATCAATAGGTTTAAAACATGTCTTGTCAAATATGACCATATAAGGACTCAATGATCCTTGGGGGTCCCTTCCAACTCAGCATATTCTGTGATTTAGATTTAGCACAGGGTATGGAATCTCTGTATGTCTGTGCACAAGTTATAAAACATACATGAGGTTAATTATGACCACACAGCACTACTGAAATATTGTAATAATATTATTAGTAGCAAAACCAGGTGAAATTTTTAGTAACTTCTCTGGTACAGACAAAAATAATCTTTCTTCCCTGTATAAAAGCATAGGCTGTTATATTTCTTCCACTGTGGAAGGAATGTTTTATGGACCTGTAGAAAAGTAGAAAAAAAATGCCCAATAGTGCAAGTTACACCAGTTACTGTGAATATTTCAGGATAAAACTATAATATTTAAAATTAGGTCCAAAGAAAACCTAATTGCTCTGAATACATGTTTACTATAGTAAAACATACTAAAATAATATAAACAAAAGAATTTTACTTCAAATCTTAAAATTTGGCAATCTTTTAAGCACGTAAATATTAAATCAGGAATTCCTTTCACAAGCACGCAGTATTTGAAACTATCACTATATGGGACTCAAGTGAAGAAAACCCTGTTCTATACAGTGGTGTGAAATTATGTAATTTGAAAACTCACATGGTTAAGTAATGTGGAAAGCTTTGATCCATCTTGAATATTCTTCTCCAAAATATTCAAGACTTTTACTGTTTTATCTGTTGAGAGCTAAAACAAGAAACAAAACACATCAAACAACTGTAGGAACATAAAGGCTTCCAAATTGCGGAAAAAAAGTCCAATCTTAGTACTGGATCTTGATTTGTCAGGTTTCTGACACAGCATGATTTAGAATGCTGATAATAGAATTAAACTAGTGAAAATATGTTCTAAGACTGCAATCAAACTTCATTTTCAACCAGAAAAATACATAGAAATGTATTTAAAATTGCATAATTCTAATGTTGTATAGTTATGTGCTTTTGCATTTGCTTCTAGAAACAGAAATTTACCAAATATTAGTATCAATCCCAAATTCTAGCTGACTATATAGATCTTTATTAAGACAAAATCCATGTTCTATGGACAAGCAGAAATAAAATTCCCTGATAGTTGAATTCTAATAAAAAGGAAACATATTCTCAATAACTGTGTTAATTAAAACACTAGTACATTGAAAAAAGTAACTCAAATTTGCTTGCTGATGTTCTACAGAATTGTGATTAAATAATCCATAGACTATGCTAAACTCCAGGAGAATTAGTTTCATTCATCCAGATATTATTGGTGCTCACCTTTAGAAGCAACAAAATTCTGATTTTATGCATACATGTAAGTATGTATGCGAAAAAAACAGGTAACAGAGGTTAAGGGTGAGAACTATCAGGAAACAGACACTCAGGCTAATATGCTACAAAGGAAGGTAGAGAGAACAAAGAAAGAGCCATGAAGAACATCTAAATCTCAGACTGAAGAAAACCCTTCAGAGTGACTTGTATAAGTGGCTTCACAGACACTTCCTAAACATAATAAATGGTCATGAGGAGGTAGAGTAAGAATTTAATGCAAGACTGCCCAAAGCCAATAGTTCTAGGAAGATAAGGAAAGCAAGAATACTGTTTCTAAAGGTGTTATACCAACAGTTTGTGCCAACACAAAGTTCCCTTGAACAGAAGTTGGGAAGAGTATGACAAAGAAATCACAATATTCAGTCTACAAAAAATAATCTTATTATCAGCTTGAGTATTAAATCTTTTAAGTTTGAAAGGACTCTTAGAAGAGAGAAAGGTAGTGGGCAACTCAGTGTGACACTGGATGGACATCAGATATTTACATTGCACTAATGGCATATATCAGCAAGAGTGGATTTTTTGACTTTGCCAGCAGGTTCTGTTTTACTGTGGTTGCTCAACAGTAGCTGTAAGGACAAAATTACAGTAATTTCACGACCATAAGCCGCACCGGACTATAAGGCGCACCCGCCGACAGCCAGCAAAATTCGCAACATGTAGATCAGATAAGGCGCACCGGACTATACAGCGCACCTTCTTTTGCAGCAAGGCTCCGCCCCCAGCTCCCCTGCGCGGTTGCTGGCCGAAGCCCCGCCTCAACCCGGCAGCCATTGGCCCCTGGGCCAGCCTGTGCATGTCTGCCGCCACTCCGTGGGGCGTCCCCGGGGCCGGGGCATGGCCTCCGCAGCTCCGTGCGGCGTCCGTGGAGATGGGGCATGCCCACTGCCGCTCCGTGCGGCGTCTGCGGGGACGAGGCATGCCCACTGCCGCTCCGTGTGGTGTCCCGGGGACGGGGCATGGCTGCCGCCGCTCCGTGGGGCATCACGGGGACCGGGGCACGGCCGCCGCCGCTC
>PYHW01009422.1:134716-144784 GCA_013186435.1 Turdus rufiventris
AGGCGCACCGGACTATAAGGTGCACTTCCGGGTTCGAGGGAAAATTTTAGTCAAAAGGGTGCGCCTTATAGTCGTGAAATTACTGTATGTGCTTTTGTGAAAGTAGATTATTCGATTTTACTGCTCAGGCATGTGTTACCTGTTGACATATAATGCCTGGAGTCAGCCCTAACACAGAGGACCATTTAAGAAAAATGGCTTGGCTTCAGAGACAGTAACAGTTAAGATGTGGTAACTTTTTAAGCACTTCAGCAGAAGCACAACTATTCACACTGTTTGTCACAGATACACCGGAAGAGGGTGGAATATTAGAGGGGGCACAAGTTTTTTGTATGTTTAACAAAATTAAATGTTAAAAAAAATTTAAATACTATGAAGATTGAAGATGTACCTTGTCCATAATGCCCATTGCCTTGATTTTTGCAGATTCACTACCCAACTCACTAAGCTGATGCTTTCCCAGTAGCAGTTCTTGTGGAATCTCATCATCATCACCTTAAAAGAAATTAATTAAAAATTAAGTCACATTTCTAATAAGACTTCAAGTCTTTTACAGTATTTTACAGTCAATATGAAAAAGCCAACTGAAGAAAAAGAACTCATTTTCCAAATAGCTAGCATATCATAGTTCCATCTAATGAAGACTGATGATGACAACTTGTGGTAGTGTTAAAATGACTACTTGTTAAATATGACTGAAAGTCATAGATTAAAAATATTTTTAATCCAAGGTTGCAGACACCATAGCTGTAATGATTTGCTTATTATATTGCTCCTTTTGTTCTAGTTCTAAAAAATTAACGAATGATCTGTTATCCATTTCAAAATAGTCATGTTGGTCAACCTGAACTACTTCATCAGACACTTATGCTAAACTGGCTTAGTTTCTACTGAAATGGAGAAGGAGCATATAGTGATTCAGTGCTCCATCCATAAGAGAATAAGCACTCTGCAAATAATCAATCTCTGTTGGGCCAAAGGCCCCAACAGATGCAAAGTTATGTGCCTCAGAAATTACTGGTGTATTTGGTGTGTATGTCCAGGTTTTGGTAGCAGGGGGACTACAGGGGTGCCTTCTGTGAGAAGCTACTGGAAGCTTCCCCCATGTCTAACAGAAGCAACGCCAGCCAGCTCCAGGATGGACTTGCCACTGGCCAAGGCTAGGTCAGTCAGAGATGACAGTGATGCCTTGGAGATAATGGAGTCAAGAACAAAAAAAAGTTATTGTGCAGATGTAATTGGGGCCAGAGGAGAGTGGGGTGAGAATATGTGAGAGGAACAACTCTGCAGACACCAATGTCAGTGCAGAAGGAGGGACAGGAAGTGCTCCAGGTGCCAGAGCTGAGATTCCCCTGCAGCCTGTGGTGGAAGGACCACAGGGATGCAGAGATCCACCTGCAGCCTGTGTAGGAGCCCATGCTGGAGCAGGGGGATGCCTGAAAGGAGGCTGTGACTCCATGAGATGTCTGTGCTAGAGCAGGGTCCTGGCAGGGACCTGTGAACCCATGAGGAGAGGAGCCCACACTGGAGCAGGTTTCCTGGTAGGGCTTGTGAATCTGAGGGACCCACACTGGAACAGGCTGTGCCTGAAACTGACCCTGTGTAAGAGTGATCCATATTGCAGCAGTTTGTGGAGAACTGTAGCCTTTGGGAAGGACCCATGTTGGAGAAGTTAATGGAGAACTGTCTCCCATGGGAGGGACCCCATGCTGGAGCAGGGGATTGACTCCAACTTCTCTCCCTAAGCAGTGGCAGGAACAATGGGCGATGAAATTGACCATAAAGCCCGTTCCTATTTCCCTTTGCCACTGGGAGGGAGGAAGCAGAGCTGAGAAAATGGGGGGAAGGTGTTTTAAAGGTCTTGTTTTACTTCTCATTATTCTGCTCTGATTTTGTTAGTAATAAATTCAATTAATACCTCTAATTCAAGCCTGTTTTGCCCATTATGGTATTTGATGAGTGATCTCTCCCAGTCCCTATCTCAACCCATGAACCTTTTGTTAAATTTTCTCTCTCCTGTCCAGCTGTGGAAGGGAGTGAGAGAGAGGCTTTGGTGGGTGCCTGGCATCCAGCCACCTTATGTTAGCATTCTTTACAAAGTTACGTTTGACAGAAGATACCCTAATGATGTCCCAAAGAGGTATCCTTTCCACTCCAAGGGACTATTATTTGTCTCATTGTGATTTATGTCCCTTTTGCATTCTGCAGGGAGGAAGGATATTCTTCCTGTAGTAGCAAATGAAATTGGAAAGGTAAAGGTCTCCACTAAAAGTAGAAGCCATATAAATGCAGTATGCCACAGTGTGTTTCACAGACTATTAAATTAGAAAGAAGGAAGTTTGAAAATACAGAGATGTAAAGTCCTTTCTTGTGTTTTTAATTGGGGGAAGCATTTTGAAAATTTTTGCCATATTACCAAAAGCTGTAAAATCCATGTCTTCTAAATTTTCCAAAATATTCTCTATTGAAGCAGCAAATCTTTTGAAAGTAGAAGAATCCATCATTTCTGGTGAAAAAGAAATGTGTATATAATTATTTTATATACAAACCAGAAAGTACAAACTGTACGAAATAAATATCCTAAAATTACCTTCAGGTGTTAGTTTAGGTTCATAAGCTTTCCTCTTCTTTTGTTTTTCTTTTTTCTTCATTTTTCTAGCTACTAATTAAGAGAATAAAGGATTGTTTACACTTTTTATGCTTATATTCAGTATTGCATGTAAAGATGTTTATTTTAAAATGTTTAACTTATCCTTTAAAAATGCACTAGTATTATGGAAGAAATTATTTTTTTTAAAACAGTTACCCTCACTGAGGCTAGGAAGAGGAGAATAATCATCCATCTCAGAGTCATTGGGACTGCGATTACGATATCGGCCACTACCAGAAGTCCTCCTTCCTTCGTGACAATAACCACTTCTCTTGTGGTCACCAGAACTTCTTCTATCATGTTCTTCATACTCCCAAGCTTCATCTCTATCCTTTTTATGTCTTTTACGAGAAGCTAGAGGACAAAAATTCTACTTTTAATAGCTTAAAATTACACATTTGCAAGTTAAACACTATTTTATAGATGTTCTGTAAAACAAGCAAACACTCTAAAACTATCATATAAAAGTCTGTTATGGCATTATTCCTAAAATTTCTTTTGAATTACATGAAAAAAGTACCTAAAACTGGGAAAGATGAGCAAACAGTTAAAAATCTACAGGGCATTTGTAATTTTATACAAAGTCAGGTAAGTAGAACAAATCAAAATAAGTTGCATCCTTTCATAAGAGAACACTAAGGTTGAAATTCTGACTATTATTGGGTGTCCATGTTCCAATTCAGTGACTGCTTTGCCCATCTAACACAGTGAGTTCCAATGAGACTTGTTAACCTAGTTACTTAAAGATATTCTGTTTTGCCAAGACAATTAAAATTTTGCAGGAGACTCAGTGTAAAGGAGAAAGCTGGAGTCACAATCATGGGCCAGGCAGCAAGTATATACCACAGAAGGTTATTAAAATCAGTTTTCAGTCAGGACCAAAAAGCCTCGCACAGCTGAATTTTGAAAAACTGGGATAAATGTTCTATACAAAACCAGAAACTTGGTGGAAATAAAGTGTGTGTAGAGAATGGAGATTTCTTTGTTTTCAAATATAGTCCCGAAGGGCAAAGAGTGCTAAGATGTAATAGAAAAAGGATATGGAGAAAGGAGGTAATTTCATCCATGAAATCAGCCAACTCTCTCCATTATCTAAGGTAACAGGAAAGCAAAGATATCTAACGCAGACTTTGCTATGAAGATCAAAATGGCTCCAAAACATTACATTCTAGACTAGAAGAGTTTATTACTCATGTGAACTTGTATATAACAGCCCTGAATATAACGGCCCTGACATCTGTGTCTCTACCAAAGCCTCCTGAAGTTTAGAGGTATGACTGTATAGAGGGTTGTTTCTGAGCAAAATGGCTCCAAGCATTCAGACAGAACTGGAACAGAATTGACAAGTTCTTTCCACAACCCCAGTTTATTGAGAAGAATAGGAAACATACCAGGATATAGTCAATAGTCAGTCCAGGCTCAGAACTAATGAAACCAATATTGAGTGAGAGGTGATACTAATGCTCTGTACTGCACCCTAGAGGGCTTCCACGTTTGAAAACTTCTGCACAGAGGTGGTTCAAGTGTTAAAGGTAAGAACTTAGTTCATGTTTTTCAGCTGTTCTGCTTATGGATCAGACTTACTTCTGGAGGCAGTACAATCATGTTCACGAGGCCTGAGCTACTAACACTCAATTTTAAAACAGTTGAGAGTTAACTGCAACTGAAGAAACAAAAACCTGTCTAGGATAACTGAAGTGAGCATATTGGAGAAGAAAAGTAGGGGGTTTATGGGAAAAGACTTTACATATTTCAACTGATTATTTTTCCCCATGAGGCAGTATTTTGTGGAGATAGATTAAATCTGTCTCCACAGTTTACAAAAAATCAGTATCAATTTATGCTCTGTAGGGCAAATTCTGATCCCAGCTATATCTCCATGAGAAAAGTAACTTCCAATATTGCTTTCCAGCAGAAATTTAAACTGATCAGTTTATCAATGCTGTGCAACAAAATAGAATGTGTTAAAGTTGTGCTGGCTCTGCAAGGCAAATAACAAGAACATAGGAACAGCTATTCACAATCAGTTATTGCTCTACAAAGTTTATTTTCAAGCAGATAAAAATGACTAAAATGTAAGTACTAATAATATTTCAGGAGTTACTATTAATTTTGTACATAAAGACTACTCAGAACATAAACATCCAATTTCCTTCTAAATTCTGCCAAACATTTATGCAATAACACAGTTATCACTCATTGAATGAGATTTAATAAATTTTTAATTCTCATAATTTAATTTAATTTAATGAAATGCCCTTTCTCCATGAGATACTCAAAGAAATTTATCTTCTATAACTATTTCATATTTTTAAAGTTCAGTTTTAGACAACCAAAAGAATTCAGAAATACATATCTGTAACACTACAAATCTATTCAGTCTACTTGTCACAAATCTTTCATTCTCTTGATCATTGTCTTGTTTTACCTGAATTCAGTTTTACAGTGTCTTTTGAGAAATATTATAATTTAGTTTTAACCCAGATGTCCTCAATGAATTGTTTAGAAAGATGACCAGATCTCTTGAGTGGATGTAATGAACCTAGAATCCCTTAAAGCATATAATTACTGTGAAATTTTCCATAATTTACTTTACTCCACATATAAGAATTTCAACAGCCACTGGGGCTTATATGTACTACTTACATTCAAAAGCTTCTTCACTGTCATTGTCTTCATCAGAACTGATTTCAGTATATTTTGGTTTCTCATTAACTGTGCTACGTTTGCGCTTGTTCATTTTCACACGTTCACAAAGTGGCATGGTGGATTCAATTTCTGCCAGGAGATCAGGAGGTAATTCCTTTAACACTGACTGATCTATGCTACCTATTAATGAAGAGTAAGAAGAACAAATGTGAACCTGAAGATAATAATAAAGGCTCAACACTACAGTCTTTTCTCAGGAACTGCCAAAGTATGTCCACTAATAAATATTAGTGCAATGAGATATACTTGGATGTATTTGACAGCCCTTTCTAAAGTTGCATTTACTGTTCACACTGTAACTAGAAATTAACATAATACATTGCATACACATCTCCTTCAATAAAATATTTTGTTAGGCATATAAACAAATTCAAATTGGTGAATTTCCTTTGTAAAAAGACTTTCTTGCTCTATTTCCACAAAATTTAGTCTTATTTTGGTTCATTCTTGGAATTCAGCAGGTTTTCTAACAGTGTATGTAATTTAAGGATTCATTATGCCTAATTAACAGTTTGGTTTATTCTCATTCAAATTATTTAGTGCACTCAAGACAGTAATCTTCCTATTTCCAGCAGTTAGAGACAAACTGTGGCAGAATCTCTGGGGTCTTATCCCTAAATACAGACAAAATAATTGACATTTCAATCTCTGCTTCAGATTTTTTTTCTTACCTCTTATTCGTAGTTTTATAATGCAACCCAAATTTTTGCTTGATTTTGCTATAAAGCATAGTTGAAATATTTTCATTTAATACAGTAAAACAGCAAGCTGAAACACATCAAGTTTCTTTTCCAGAGGTAAATACTTAGATATCATCACATGATTCTCAGCACATTTTGAAATTATGATTAGGCCCATATAGTCAGTATAAAGGAATTTGCAGTCATAATATTTTACAAGTGACACAAGGAAACCAAATTAATTCAAAAGTATTTCTTGGGGGTTTGTTTCATGTATTTATTTATCAAAGAACTTATTGCACAGATTTCAAGATAATTGGACTAAACTGTTAACCTTTTTCCAACAACAGAACAAATGCCTTTGTTATAAGTGCCTCTCCCCAAGAAACAGAGAAAATCACCTGACAATTGCTATACACACACATCCACACAAATTCTCCAATAAATCATCTTCTGGATGATAATTCACTTTTTAAATTACATTAACTATATCACTAACATAATTTTCTAAAATTTATTTTCATTTTTAGACAAATATTCCATCTTCTAATCCAAGTTTAGTTCCTCCCCCACTTTAAACAACTTTAACTGGAATTAGAAGAGCCTGAATAACAGAAAATCGTTTCCAGCAATAAAATGTTCACAATATTGCTTTTAAAAATGCTAGAAAACATTTCACAGTGTGGTTTACCATGGTGCTTTGAAATGATTAGTCTTTGTGGACTGGGCACTAGATTGAAGGTAGGCAGAAACAAGTCAGCATGGACAGATCAGTTCCTCTGTGCGCATCAGCAGCCGACTGGATGCCAGCCAGGTCTGATCTGGATGCTGCGTAGCCATGTCTGAGCAGTGGTATCCCTACATTAATACTCTTTGCATGCCTATGTGATGTCCGAAGAGAGTTAGCATACATTCAGCCTCAGACTAGAGGAAAATTTGCACATACATGTTCAAGACAATTTCTACAGGTGAAATTGCTAGTGGGCCTCAGATCCTAGGTTATTTTAACATGGATTCTCCACGTACTGTTGGTAATTTCATTGAAATCAGAGGGACAATACACAAGAGCATAAAGCCTATAGGAAATCTGGCCAAATATACTGCAAAAACCAGCTGCAAGTAAAGGAACAAAAGTTGCATTATGATTCATACAGATGCTTAAAAGCTAGATGGGCTAGATGTACTTACACTAGCAGGAGTATTTTTCTACAAATATATCTTTAAGCCTCTCCTAGTCTACAATGAAAAGTAAATTTAAAAACAGAATAATTAGTAAGACAGATTTCTTGGAAAGGAAATAAGAAAAGGAAACAAATCAGTAATGGATTGTATACCGATCTTGGCAAGAGTTCCATAACCAAATTCTAATTCAATTCAATTTCAAATTCAGTTTTAAATGTTTCATGATTTAGTTGTAAACATTTTGAGGAGCTGTTAGAACAGAATTAATTCTTAATTTCCTTATACTGTGCACAAAGAACATATCAGTAAGATAAAAAGTGATATATTTTAAGTAAGAAAACCCAAAAAAAACCCACTCACCAAAACAAGTAAAAAATCACAAGCTACTACTTTAATACCTCTTAGGAATATCTATTCTTGCTTTCCTTATTGATTTTGTTCTGGACGTAGAACACTACTCAGTCTTTAAAAAGAAGTCAATTACCACAGTGTTAGTTATACATAAATGAAAAATAAAAAATTAAAGTACTGTAAATATTTGGAAAAATAACTTTATTTCCTTTTCAAAAGTTCTAAGTATTCTATGTTCTCCAATATAATTTCAACTAATGCTTGAACTGTACTCTCTCCCGTTACAGATATTTTAGATGACAGTATAAGCTTCCCTCTTTTTCTTTCATTAGGGAATATGAAAAGCTTTCTTGAATAAAGAAGGGAATAGCAGAAAAGAGAACAATAAATTATTGCGAAGAGGTCCGTAATCTGTCTATATAGTGGTTTTGTCACATTGCTCCCTGGAAGGAGTCTGCTGCATGCCCAGTTTCCTTAGCTGCTGAGGATTGTAAATAACCAAATCTAAAACGTGTTTTACTCACGCAGTACACAGGAGTTGAGCATGACTGCACATGTATGAACAATTCTGAAATACATGGAAAAGGACTCCTCATCCTTTCTGGAGAATTTCAGGGATATTATAGACTGTGAAACTTCAGTCAAGGTTTTTTAAAATATTTTACTTTATTACTTATGTTATTTTGAGTCAGGGCAACCCAATCTTCACTAGAAACATCTTACTAAATTCCATTTTTATAGCTCCATATTTTATGATAAATGTCCTATTTGTACAGAGTAACAGAGAAATACTTAAGATATCCAGTTCCCCATAAGAATCCAGTCACATGGCAACAAACATTAGGTTATAAACCCCATACTAATGTCTTTTCAGTTTACAGAATATTTTTCAAAAACATTTAAAAGACAATAGAACACAAAATGATTTGAAAGCATCTACAAAAACATGTATGATCAACTTAGGTTTTTCAATTTGTTTGATAAGTTTGAGAAGAGCTGGTACCTACTTTCCCATTATTCTACTTTCTGAAAAATTTTCCTTGTCAACAGAATAACTTTTTTGAAATGTGCGTGATCAGCATATATGGTATGCCTGAAATGGACTATAGGCACCAGTGTTCTTCAGACATGACTTCAGTATACTCTCAAAGCTGTTGCTACTATTAAAATAAACAAACAAAACCCACAAAGAATGCCATCGCAACCAAATATTTGTTCTGCTGTAAGGATTTAAAATGCTGATAAACTCCACATTAGTGAAACTGAAGGATGAATCACAGAGTAGCTGTAGGAACAGTTCATATTAAAGAACCACATACATGAGCAACCACTTCTTCAGTGCTTTTCCAAACCTATGCAATGCTGTTCATGACTTACTAGTTTCTTGCTGAAGGAAGAACATATGCTTGGTTTTATTTGATTGCTATTATAAAAAGATTTCTTAGAGAAGATTTTCTAGAATCTTCAGCTTTTAGTGAATATCCACTGACCATCAAGATGCATTTTGATCACCAGGCAATCCTTGAGAAAATATAATACAGCTAAAAACCAGCCAGAGAAACTCAGCTAAAAATGAGGTCTGTAAACTTCCTCCCATATTCTATTTTAATCTGGGAAGCTTTTCAAAGGGTTTTGCAATGTACAGTAAAATGAGTTTTGTAAATGTCTAGTGGATATAGTATTTCCCTTTTTCATGTATGGCTTAAAAAAAAGAATGGCAAGGCACAGATCTAACTGAAAGTTCAGCATTGCTTTTTGTTCATAACTTGATGGATGGTTTCAAGTTTATACAGCAGTTTTTAGCTAACATTTATGTAAATCTAATCTTTAGAATGATCCAAAATCACTTTGGCTTGAAGTCAAATAGATCTCCCTGATTCAGGCAGATGTACCCATCACCAGAATGCCTTTAAGAGAGGTTGAACATTAAAAAAACCCCACCAAAAAACATAACATTATTTTGGACATTTATTAGATCCATTCAATATGGAAAGCACAACTATACTTTGACACAACAAGTAGTGCGTTCATATTAGATTCACCTCGCTTGTTATGGTAACTTCAAACAAGTAGCTATGGAAAAGGGGATGATGCTTGCTGATGCTTAGGTCAGCTTTCCAGGATCAGAGAGGCTGTTCCTGCCATAAAATCAAAACCAAAACTTCTCACTAATGATTTATTTTGCTTTTCAAACTATGGAAATCAGACGTATGGTTTACATTTTGGTGTAATTTCCTATTAACTGACAAGTCCAGAAGATTTGCAAATATTTATAAACCTAAACTCTGATTTGCTACTTCCATAAGAGATAGTTAGTAGAGTGGAAACAATCCATATCAGTTTGCTTATAGGATTACAGTAATTTCATGATTATAAGCCGCACCATTTTGACAGAAATTTTGGTCCAACCTGGAAGTGCGGCTTATAATCAGGTGCGGCTTATATATGGACAAAGAATGAAAAGTTGCTGTTTTAGTTTGGAGGACAGGTGTCTGC
>PYHW01009422.1:156881-172339 GCA_013186435.1 Turdus rufiventris
GGACTCCCTCCTTCAGGCAGCGCAGCCTGGGGGAGAGATGGGGGGCTGCATGCTGCCATCCCCGCGGCCCGGGGGGAAGGCAGGGGCCTCCTGTCCTCGCCTGCTGCCGCAGGAGCAGGCAGGCTCCCGTCCCCACCTGCCGCGGGAGTGGGGGGGCTCCTTCCCCTCCTGCCGCCGCCGCCGTGGGTGCCGGCGGGCTCCATGCCCCCCTGCCACCGCAGGGCAGCGCCGGGCCGAGGCGAGTGAGCCCAGCAGCAGACGGCCCCGAGCAGCCCGGCCGAGCAGCCGCGCTGAGCTGGGCCACCTGGCCCCATCGGCAGCCCCGAGCAGGCTGAGCCCTCACGGCCCGAGCCGAGCCAGTAAACACCCCGATCCCACGATTTTGTTACTAATTGGCAACTTTGTTGCATGCAGGTCCTCACTGCGAACGACAGAGCGGCTTATAATTGGGTGCGGCTTGTGTATGAAGAAAGAACAAAATGTTGCCGACACCTGGAGATGCGGCTTATAGTCAGTGTGGCTTGTAATCGTGAAATTACTGTACACATGAAAAATCTGAAGTTCAGACACTTTCTACAAAATCTGCATAGATGAACACTCAAAACTTGATTTGTAAGAGAATCATAGTTATTCTTTCCATGAAACTTATTTCTACTATCATTGTAAGAATCTTATTCTAGATACAATAGCCAAGAGACTGATATCAGATTCAAACTTTTATTTCCCTTGGAAGCTATGTCCCAAATTATTTCAAAATATTTAAGAAATATATGACTTCATAAAACAAAAAATACACAAAAGCACTGCAGAAAAGCTATAAACTTGAATTTAAAATTAATGCATTGCTCATGTGTGACACTGCTAGTAGAGTCATGCCAACTGGATTAGAGTCAATAAAACCTTTACACATTACTAAAATATACTGTATAAATAACTACATATAATACAGACTACAAAAAAGCTTACTTCAGAAACATTTTAGAAAGCATACATACAATGTATATAGCTCTGAGGGCTCTAAATTCACCAGTTTTCTGCACATAGAATTGTGGGATTTCAAAGTCTATCCTTAGGAACTGAACTCCATCAGAAAGTTTTCCATATGCCTTATAATAAACATAAAACTTTCATCTGAAATCTTTAGACTAAGCTGACAGCAAAGATGTCAAAATTTTCTGTCTGACTCTAGATACCTATTATTGTTAGAACTGGAAACTTTGCCTGTTCTGAATATCAAAAAGGAAGCAGGGAAATGTTCATATTTTCAGAATAAAAACATTTAACAAGAAGGCTAAGATATTACAAATAAGCAATACTTATGCCGATTTTTTTAAGTCTTTAAGGGTCAATACAATCAAGACAGTAGAGAACAGACATAGCAAAATAAATTCATCATACAGATATCAACTCAGTACACATGCACATAAACATAGTTATACATTCACAAAGATTTCTAAATCAGTTCTTATCCGATAAATTTTTTAAGAAAACATATTATTCTCAAATTAATGAGCAATGATATACCCGGAACTGCATTCATAAATACAGTAATTTCATGACCATAAGGCGCACCGGACTATAAGGCACACCCCCGAGGAGTCAGCAAAAATTCGCAACTTTGTAGATCAGATAAGGCGCAACGGACTATAGGGCGCACTTTTTTTTTCCCAGCGAGGCTCCGCCCCCAGCTCCCCCCACGCGATTGCTGGCCGAGGCCCCGCCCTCACCCGGCGGCCATGGGCCCCTGGGCCCGCCTGTACCCAGTAGGAGGGGTGCCGCGGGCCCCCAGGCCCGCCTGTACCCAGTGGGGCTGGAGCATGCCCGCCGCTGCTCTGTGCCACCTCACCGGGGCCGGGGCGTGCCCCCCGCCCCTCCTTGCCACCTCCCAGGGGCCAGGCTATGGCTGCTGCCCCTCCGTGTCGCCTCTCCGGGGCCAGGCTGTGGCCGCCGCCCCTCCGTGCCCCCTCCAAGGGGCCAGGGCGTGGCTGTGGAGGGGCCGTCCTACCTGCACGGGGCCGGGCTATGGCCACCGCCCCTCCGTACCCCCTCCCAGGGGCCAGGCTATGGCCGCCGTCCCTCCGTGCCGCCTCTCCGGGGCCGGGCTGTGGCTGCTGCCCCTCTGTGCCCCCTGCACGGGGCCGGGCCATGCCTGTGGAGGGGCTGTCCAGCCTGCACGGGGCTGGGGGGTGCCTGTGGAGCGGCCGTCCCACCTCCACGGGGCTGGGGCATGCCCGCCGCCACTCCGCCCTGCCTCCACCTGGCAGCCATGGCCCTGCCGGCTCCCCCCGCGGCTCGCAGCTCTCACTTCCGGGTAGGCAAATTTCCAAACTTTGTCCATCATATAAGGCGCACCGGACTATAAGGCGCACTTCCAGGGTTGGGGGAAAATTTTAGTCAAAAGGGTGCACCTTATAGTTGTGAAATTACTGTAATCCTACATACAGTTAAAATCCTCTCCTCTGACACTTTATCTGCCTACTTTTGAGACATGACAGCTCTATAAACATAACTACATAAGAAATCTAAATGCTAAAAAATAAAAAAGAACCCTGACCAGGTAGTAACATTGATTTCACAATGTGAAATTATCTACTTCAGTCTGAAACCAAAGAAACTAAAATTATAGCACCAAGAGTAAAAAAGCGTCAAAATTGCAGAAGAGACAATCAAATATCAAACCTGTGATCTGTTATGAATGAATTCCTGTTTATATGACTAATTTGATAATGCCAGTCAACTGTTTACGTTTCCTCTTTCCACATACACTGAACCACAGAGACAACACTATCTGAATTCTCCTAAACATAGACTTTTTTAATAATCTTATTGTCACACAGTCTAAAGTATGGAGGTTTCCCAACAGAGTTGTGTTTATAGTGTAAGAGGCAAATGAGGCTTTATAACCACCCTCTTATCTCATAATGTAAAAATATCCCTTAGAAAAAGCACATTTCATTTCCAAATAAAAACATAAAAGAACTTTAAGGCTTCTATACATAGTATTTCACAACACCTCAGCTACAACAATTTAGTTACAGTAGTACCATTCCCTTATACAGACATACCTAATCATTCATATAGTTATGTTTAGCTAAATAAATTACAAGATTAAACTAATGTAACTGAAGTACATTTTAAGACTATTTAAGTGTTCCCACATTAGGAACTTGCATTGGAATAAGCAAATCTTTTTAGTTATCCTGTAGCAAGATTTCCAATAACCACAATCCCATAGACAAATTTCACTTTGTTCCCCAAAATCACCATATAAGCTAGAGTATAAACTATCAAACATTTGTGTTTAATTTCTAACCATAGGAGTAGCAAATCTAAAAGAACAGTAGTATACAAGATATAATGCAATTAGCAATAAAAAAAATCAACTTACCTTTATTAGATTTGGATGACTTGTTCTTGCTAGGTTTAAAACAAGAGCCCCTTGATTTATCTTCTCTATCCTTAATAAATTTCTGCACATCATCCAGTGAAAGTTTTTGAAGGACAACTACAGGCTTGGCTCCTTTATTTAGATCTTCAACTAGCCCAGTCTTCTCTACTTTGTCCTGTTCACCTTTAAATTCAGTTTTCCTTGATTCCTGAGTGACATTGACATCTTTATCACGCTTGATTTTTGGAATGACAAAATGTTTCAATGCACCAGATCTTGCCCCCAACAAATAACTGGGAAACTCTGCTTTATTGTCAGAATGTGCTTTATTACTATTTACCTTACTCTTATTACCATCTGTCCTTTGTTCATCCTTGCTGTTTTGTGATTTAAAGCCAGGTTTATCAGGTCTTGATTTACTAGAATCTCCTCTACCTTCCTGTTTAATGCGAGGGCTGTCAGGTCTTGATTTCTGATCCCCAGAAAAAAACCTTTCCCTTGATTCACTAGACTCATGTCTATGTTTCCTTGCAAATTTCTCAGGTTTTGAACCATCAGATTTAATACCATGTTTAGAATCATGTTCATTTTTGTTTGATGATCTCAAATATTCAGGTCTTCTGATCTTGGATGGATCTCCTCTGTATCTCTCTGACTCCTCCCTGTCCTCTGATCTTTGTTTGAGGCTATCATGGTCACGCCTTGGTGTATGAGAAAGTGAGTGCCCATCAGGCCTTTGTTTTGTTGGATCAGGTCTACTTTCAGATTTTATCCTTGAAGGATCAGATTTCACATCTTGTTTATGCCTAGATACTTCTATTTTCTTATCTGGTAATGGTTTATTTGAGTCCCTCCTGTTATCATGTCTATGTTTTGGCATTTCAGGCCTGCCTTCATTCTTCTGTTTTGGTGTTTCAGGCCTCTGCCTTATTTCCTGTTTGCCATTATTTTGTTTTCCCTCATTTTGTTTCATCTCCATTTGCCTGCTCTGGTTTTGTTTTGATTCTGTTTGTCTGTTCTCATTTTGTTTAACTTCCATTTGTCTGCTTTCATGCTTGCTTTCACATTTAGCTTCTACCTGTTTCTTCTCATTCTGTTTACTTTCCAAGCGCCTGCTCACGTTTTGCTGAAATTCCATTTGTCTGTTTTCATTTTGCTGGATATCTGTGTTTTGACCCCCAAAGTTTGACATTTTCCTAAAAATCTCAGGATGGTTTTCAGGTTTAAATTTAAGAACTCCAACAGCGTCTTCTTGGGGAACACACACAAACATGTCATTATACTGCTTAATTTCTTCAGGTTTTTTAATAATGTCCAAATCCTGAGTTACTGTTGCCTGAGAGTCTGCTCTTCCTGCTTGCTGCAGATCAATACTAACCATCAGCGCTGGCCTTGCCCCATTTCCTGCAGAACTTGTCTCTTGAGAAGCTGCTTTATTTCCTCCAGTAGCACCTCCAACCTCCTGTGGTTTGTTTTCTTGTTTTCGCTTCTTCAGAGGCTTATCTACAAATTAAAAGAGAAAAATTACAAATGCTATATATTAGAAATAGGCAAATGACCAAGCAAAAATGTCCATTCCCCTCTACCCCCACCAATTAATCCTCCTCCACATGTATATGCACGCAAACAACAAAACCTATTGAATTTAAAAGCAAGAATAGAACTTCTCTACTACTTTTTAATGTGTTCATTATTAATCTACCACATGTGCCAATTAATCATTAAAAACATCTTCAAAACATATGAAATCAGTTCCTGTACAATTCCCAAGAGAACCATCTAATAAAGAAACTGCAATAATGGCCAAAAATATCATTTACAGTTGAAGCAAGTTTTGAGGAATACTACTATAAAAGATTCTCTTTTGCAGATTAAGCCTGGTTCATTATACATGAACTACGCAAGGATCTGCAATGATTAAGACAGAACTTCTCCCTACTTGATTCAGTTGGGCTTCGCATATATTGTAGCCAGGGAACACATGAACAATAAACAAAAAATTATTAAAATAAGTCCAACACTTAATTCTCTTTGAAACAAGGACTATATCAAGAGTTGGAGTCTACCATATCACATATGAATAAGTGGGGGTGCCACTACACACTTAAAAGCTTCAGTATTTTCCCCTTGCAACCATAATGCTTTTCATGGATTAAATAAAAAATTCAGTGATAATTTTATGTAGTGTCAAGAGCTTGACTCTACAATAATCCTTTCAGTTTACGTTTTTAAAAAAAATCATTAAAAGTAGAATACAGAAAAATAGAACGTAAGCCAACCACCCCCTCCTGTAATGTGGTAGAATTCATAGAAATGAGAAGCACATGAAAATATCAATTTAAAATACAACCTATTTATATTACCAACACAATACTCTAAACTAAAATTAATTTCTACCATTAAATGCAAAAGCCCTACCTGCACTAAGGCTTATATTCTCATTTTGCAGTTTGTCAATAAAAATATATATTTGCTCTGTAATCAGGGAATATGATTATAAGTCTAAGTAATGACCAAACACAGGTTGAAAATTCTATCAAAATAAGAAAAATAACTTATTTTGTGCTTAGATTTGTGGTGCCTTTTCACCTGATCAAGGAAGAAGGAATTAAACTCTTAACAAAAACACCCCAAACCTCTCAAATTGTAAACCAGAATTATAACTGACTTCTATTTTCCTCTATACTTGTAGAAGATTCTGATTCAGAAAAATTAAAAATTTTAAGGATCATCTCCAAAATTAACATTAGAACACAGTAACAAGTAGTAAGATAGTCACCTCCAGTGGTGTGAACAGGTTTGTGGATTTTTTCCATCATTTTAATTCTCAAAACTATTTGTATATCTCTAACTTCCTAAAACTCCAAAATTATGTGTAACATTTAATGTCTGGAAGACAATACAGACAAATACAATAAACTCCATGCAGAAACTGGTCAACTGCAAATAAGGAACTATTCAAAGTAGGAACACTTGCCAACTTTATGATAGATACGTAAACCAAAATAAATTTGATGAATTGAAAGTGCAGCTTTTTAGCATGGTGGTTTTTCCTTTTTCTGTCCAACAACAACAAAAACTGTTGGATTCATATGAGAGCTTATATAGATCAACTTCTTTACACTACTTATTAAAACAAATGTGGGTTTTTTGAAACCTTCATACAATGACAAAAAATATTTTTCTCCCTGTGACTAAGAGGGCTTTGACCTCACTGAGCTTCATATCAGGTCTTAGGAATGACCATGAAGTAGAAGCTTCCAAACTGAGAGATTTCAAATTTGATTATTTAAAAAAAACATATATACATTAATATACATACACACACACACATATCACTACCTTATTTCTCAATTAAAACTGTTGAAGTTTTGAAACATAAATTGATAAACTTGTGTTCTTATGAAAAAGTCAGTCAGCTTTTTCATTTTAATTTAGAAATGTCAGTCACACTGAAAAAGTCCTGTAAAGCTCTGATGGTGGATCTAGCTTTTAAGACATTACTGTTACTAGTTATCTGCCCTGTCCCTTTAACTGAGGTTATCACCTGTAGCAGAGGGGAACACACATTCACATTTCTACAAGTGCGTTTCATTGTCTAGTGCATCAGATTACAGCACTAGTGAAGACAGTTTGCATTAACCTAACCAGACTGAACAAGCCAGCTAAGAACCAAGCAAAGGTTTTCTTCTCCTGCCCCTACCATAGGAGCAAGGCAAATGGTAAGATGTGATGCCTTAAAGTGGTGTAGCTAGATCAATGAAAACTCACCTTTCAGAGCCCTCATGCTCAGGGCTCTAAGATTAAACAACCAAAACAATTCAAATATGACCAATTTTCTCTCTTGAACTTCCACGGACTCAAAATGTTGCTGTTCATCAGCATCCAAAATGTCAAATTGGAAGTTGAGAACATATAAATAGATGATTGCATCATAATTTGTCACATTCCCCCTAAATACAGAGCTCATTTGATGCACCTTCTTTGCTTCTCTTGACAGCTCAGTACTGATGTTTAGTAAGTTATAACCACAACCTGTTGATATATCTTATCTGAGAAGAAAGGAGTGCCTTCAAAGTTTTCTTTTCCTAAATGTCAAGGTGATTGCAGATGGAGTTACAGATTATTCACAGATTTCTTGATATTTCCAGTGCATCTTGAGGGTGGTCCTCAGAACTAGACTTAATAATGACAGTTTTGCCTCTATGAGAGTTCTGGACCTAGGACAAAAAAGCTGACCCAAATATATGAAAAGAAGCAAGTTTGCCAACAATGCAAAACTAGGAGAACTTGTTGACTCCCTCAAAGGCAGAGACACCCTGCAGAGAGACCCAGACAAATGAAGGTGCTGGGCAATCTTCAACCATATGAAGTTCAACAAGGGCAACTGCTGGATTCTACACCTGGGATGGGGCAACCCTGGATGTACAGACAGACTGGGGAATGAGATGCTGGAGAGCAGCTGTGGGAAGGGACCTGAGGGTCCTGGTTGATGGCCAGTTGAATATGAGTCAGCAGTGCCCTGGCAACCAGGAGGGCCAACCATGTCCTTGGGGTGCATCATCTGGTCGAGGGAGGGGATTGTCCCACCCTGCTCTGCACTAGTGTGACCTCACCTTGACTACTGGGAGCAGTTTTGGGCACCACAGTATAAGGAAGACATTACGCTATTGGAGAGCATCCAAAGGAGGGCATGAAGGTGGTGAAGGGCTGAAGGGGAAGCTGTATGAGGAGCATCTGAGGTCACTTGGCTCATTCAGCCTGAAGAAGAGATTGAGGGAAGACCTTACCAGGGTCTGCAGCTTCCTCCTGAGGGGCAGCAGAGGGACAGGCACTGACCTCTGTTCTCTGGTGACCAATGACAGGACTCGAGGGAACAGCTGGAACTGTGTCAGGGGAGGTTTAGGTTGGATATCAGGAAAAGGTTCTTTACATGGAGGGTGGTTGGGCACTGAACAGGTTCCCCAGGGCAGTGGTCATAGCCCCAAGGCTGCCAGAGCTCAAGGTGCATTTGGACAACACTCTTAGGAACAGGGTTGGATTGCTGGAGTGTCCTGTGCAGGGCCAGAAGTTGGACTTGATTCTTGTGGGTCCCTTCCAGCTCAGGATATTCTATGAAAATATCAGGTTGAACTAGTGCATTAAAGGTAGGATGAGTACATAGTACCACTATCTTCATTGTGCATAATGGAAAAACTCCACTGAATGGGCACAAATACTTTTTTGGTTGCCATGATATCTGCAGAAATATGAAAGGTGAAAAACACCATTGGGCTTTATCAAATTCTGAACTCACTTTGAACTATATGAGAATAATCAATAGAGTATCAGAGAAGTGAGGAGAGTAACCTCTGAAAACAGATGTCTTCAAGTCTTCTATTTTACAATCAATTATATGCAAGTTTACATAAATCTGTCTTGTTAAGGCATGTGTCTCAAGACCCCATAGGGTCTTAATGAGCAGATGAACTTAGGAACCTTACAATATCCATTCAAATATTCTTCATACTCTTCAAGACATCAGTATCCAAGCTGCTTCCACTTCATTCCGTAGACGACAGAATTTATTATCAGGATCTAAGAGTTTGCAAAAATATCAGACTAACATTTTTCTTTCAAATCCTGCAGACGTAGGTTCAGAACTTGCCACAGTTCTGAACAGGTAGGCTCACATGCTGTTGAGAGCAATTAAATGTGATCAGGATCGTTTTGCTTCACTCTTTACAGCAATTTTTGTAATAGAAGGAATATGTAGTGAGCCACAGAAGAGCTTTCTGACTATATTATAGATCAGGTATCCAAGTTTGTTGTTCTCAGATTCTTTTCAGAAATATTATTCACTCCTCCCCCTTCCCTGCCTCCCAAGAACACAGATACATCAAAAATGTATCTACATTTTGTTCAACTACTTGAACAAATTTATGACTGTTCAGAATACAGCCTGATCTCAGTTGATCTCCTATGTGTGCACTGATTTGTCTTGGCAAATTTGCATGGACATTCTCTTTATATTGCAATATGCTCACCAAAAGGCAGTACCTTGGTACTCAGAGCAAGATGATAAATGATCTTATTCCAAAAAATAGCAGAGATATTCTGTGAAATTAAATGGGTCACTGTGGTGCAAGAAACAAAGTATTACAGGAACCACAAGTTTGAAATGGATTTCCAAGCAGTTGTGTCTCACCTGTCCTGTTATGAACAGTATTCCTGGAGACAGGTTGTGGCCTTCATCTTTGGAAATATCTGCATGTCAAAACAATGAGTACTTTCAGATTTAGATATTAATTACTGTAGAACCTCTGTGCAAAAACACATTGCACTGGAATAACCACAGATACCTTTGAATATATTTCTGATGAAACTACAAGTCAATTGTGATCTGCAGCATATCCATGCTGAAAATGGATATACTTGGAAGCTGGGCAAGTATTAGGGACAGTAGCTGGATGAGGGGAGCTGTATTAAAGAAGCATCTGCATTCTTCCATTTAATCTGAAATCTTTCCAAAGCAGCAGCCAGAACACCACTAGTGCTGAAGTCTCCAATGTTGCTGCTTTCTTGCAAACCCGATGATTGCCTTAAGTCTTAGATTAAACTTTTTCAACAAATGAGTATAATAGGATGATAGCCTAAAAACCTCTAGAACTGCATGTCCTAGAAGATGGAAATGGGTGTTTTATAAATACTTGTGAAAAGGTAACAAGCCTAAATAAGAACCACATGCATGATTGCTTAGCTTTGTTTTAGCAGAATGGTAACAGTCTGTTCTATTGGTATTGTTTGGTAAACTTTAAAATCCATAGATTTCTGATTTATCTTGAAGACACAACATATAAGTTACCACTTCCCCATTTACACCTTGTAAGGAATTCAGTTGGAGACTTCATATCCAAGATGGATAAATGTGAATCTTCAGAACCATAAAGATTGATCCTCTAATGCTTAATTCTATGTGAACCATTTTGATGACTCCCAGTATAAATTTTTGGGTAACAACTGAGTGTATTATTTTAAAGCTCTAGCACTCTTCAGAGATTATTGGGATATTCCTCCACTCATTTAAAATACCACTTATTTGCATTATTTAAATCAGCAGTGAATAAATGTATCCCAGATATACCAGGCCTAAGCAGTTCTTACTTATTGTCAAATGTTCAATTTTTGAACATCAAAGAAAAGTCAGCCAGAGGCCATTATGAGCTTACCTTATTTAAGCTAATAGTCAAGACTAGGAATTTTCAACAAATAACACATAACTATACGCCTAAATAAAAAATCTATGTTTACTGGGGCCTGCACTCTGCTGCCAGAGGAATAGAGAAAAATGCATTGGCAATGTCAGTAGTGGCATACCACTTAGCTGCCTTGGACTCCAGCTTGTACTGGAGTTCCAGCATGTTGGGCATAGTAGTGCTCAGCGGTGGAGTCACTTCATTCAATGCATGATAGTCCACTGTCAATCTCCATTCTCCCTCAGATTTGTGCACAGGCCAGATGGGGCTGTTGCAGGGTGAGTGGGTTTTGTTCACCACCCCTTGCCTCTCCAACTCACGGATCATCTTCCACCCAGGGGGAGGAACCAAGCATTCCTACCTGGATATAATCTGAGATT
The DNA here is from genome assembly GCA_013186435.1 of Turdus rufiventris. NCBI lineage: Eukaryota > Metazoa > Chordata > Aves > Passeriformes > Turdidae > Turdus > Turdus rufiventris. Next base: position 167,885 of record PYHW01009422.1, read on the forward strand.
TGGAACACCACCAGCAACCTTATCCACTGAATTCCCAGAGGACAAGAGCTACAGAACCACCACTGGACCTTCAGAGGAAGACCAGAACCTTCTACAGGATCACTGCTTCAACAGACCCACATCTATCACTTCAACAGGACTGCAGCCACCATTTAATTGGACTGCTACCACCACCCTGACCAACAGGGTGTCAGGTTGTATCCTGACTCTGTCAGTTTAAGCCAGTGTTTTCTGCCTTTAATTTTCCTATTAAATTATAGTTCTGACTTAGAGTCTCCCACTGGTTTGTTATCAGACTAACACACTCCCCTTGAAGGAGAGACTCAGCAAACATAAGTAAAAAATTTTAGTCTCACTGCTTGCTCCCTTACATAAGAAACTAAGAAAATAAAGTAATGAACCTGGTATAGGAAGCTTTATAGAACAAACATAATTACAAAGGCTCCAAAGTAGAGACCAGAGGGCTGCTAATCTCTGCAGTTCAGAGGAAGGGATTTCCAAGAATCTGAACAGAAACAGCTGATAAATTTTAGCAATCTGTCAAGGGACTTTATCAAACTTCTGGTCACTAGGCAAAAAAGAAAGTCCATCAAGACGGATGTCCAAATTCATTCAGGAAATAAAACAACCACAAACCAAACCAAAAACAAAACCCCTAAAAGGACTACAGGAATCTTTGACATGCCTTCAGGTGCAGCACAATTAATAATCTTCATTTTGGTAAAGTTCTGTTTGCTTTCTTAAATATGACAATAATGTCATAACTGGAGGATGAAATATGATCTTACAATTTTTTCTGCTTAAGAATGTTTGGTAAATCATTATTCCCTGACAACTATATTAACACAAAAGAAATATTACACTAGATAATAACAAGAATTGAACTACAGCAAATTATAATCAAGCATCTCCACTTGTTTAAAGACTAAAGCTGTCATCCAAACTCCCTGAATTGTTTTTATAAACAATATGATATCTATTTATCTATAAGAAATTTTTCAGAAACAAATTCACAGTTTTATCCATGTGATTGTTTTGTGAAGAATTATAGTTTTGTAAACTGAATTTTTTAAAAATCTGAGAAAAACATGAAGTGTGAATACTTTGCAAATACATAGTGCAGCACCTAACTTCACAAGAAAAAGGCAACACACTAACAGTAGACTTAATGAAGACTAATTATTTCATGTATCACATACAGATTAACATTTCCAACAAGTTTCAAATTCATTTGTAGGAACAATAAACTCTAAAAAAAAAGGAAATTACAGTAATTTCATGCGTATAAGCCACACCCTTTTGACTAAAATTTTGGTTCGAACCCGGAAGTGCGCCTTATACCCCGGAGCAACTTATATATGGACAAAGTTCAGAAATTTGCCAACCTGGAAGTGCGAGCCCGCAGCAGCCCCAAGCTGAGCGGGGCCGCCCTGCCCTGAGTGGCAGCACCGAGTGGCAGTGCCGTCAGGCCCTGGCAGCAGCACCGAGCAGGGCTGCCCGGCCCCGGTGGCAGCCCCGAGCAGGGCCAGTAAACCCCACAATCGTGTGATTCCATTACTAATTTGTTACTTTGTTGTGCGCGTATCCTCGCTGCAAAAAAAAAAAGTGTGCCTTATACACCGATGAGCCTTATACTCGTGAAATTACTGTACTTTTAAATTTATTGGTGAACACTTTTAATCTCCCTTCCAGATGTTGATTTTATTCTGACATCATACCTTGCATTCAAAAGTATTTTCAATTAACTAGATCCAGTAACATTTATATAGGATGATAATGGAAAAAAAGTCTGTCATCATCTTAGGTTGATGTTGGAGTGAACGTAGTGACTATGAGCTACAGAAATGCTGGGCTTAAACTGTTAATAAGCTTTGTTAATTATACATGCTATTCTTTATCAAAATTTAAATCCATTATAGAGAAGTGACTGTCCCAGAACAAAATAAAGTCATTACTGGGTAAGTAATATTATAAATCCTCCCATCCATTTAACAGGTACAATCTAGGGCATACGCTACATGTATATTATGCTTAATTCTTATCTTTGTTAATGCTATAAATAAAAATAAAATACACATCTTACTAAACTAAGTTCTAGTTATTTTCTACACCTCATTACAAGAGCAAGTTTTTGCACTACCCTATGTAAATTACAACCTGGATAAATGTGGGAATTCGCTTTCATGTTACACAAGAGCACCAAAGGAAAGTAAACACTATTAAAAATATGCCTTTTAAAAAAACCCGTGCTTTTCAGTATTATATTCTTAAAAAAATATAAAAGAAAGCAACTTTCCCTAGATATTTGGAAACACTGCAACACTTAATTTCAATTTCTCTAGACAGAAGAGAAATGTCTTCCCCTTACTTTTCTTAAAACACATTGGAACATAAAACAAAGGTCTTTCATCTATAAGAACTGGATTTTGCAAATCTGCTTTTTCTTGGGAAAACTACATTGGGTGCCAGTTTCATCTAATACATAACACTACAAAATGCAGACCTAATGAAAGTTTGTATACCCCAAATACATGGTACCCAATTCTCACACCATCCTACTACATAATCATTTGTATTTTACAGTCTCATTTCATGTTCTGGTATTAACTGTAAGCTTCAGCAAGATTACTATACAAATTGCTACATTTATATCTCTATTTTAAAGTAAATAACCCCTCTATTGTCACAGTATAAGCTGTCTTATACTGTACCAAATATGGAAAAGCACACTGGTGGGACACAGCCCACAAGGAGAAAAGTCGAGAAAAGTTAGGGGGTTGGTCCGATGGTCCCTGCCCGGCTGTAAGAAGCCAAAATTGGCCAAAAGGAGGCTGGGTAGCCAAACTTTGGGCCAATCACAGGAGCTTAAAGAGATACATTTAGGAGGTGATAAAAGGAACTCTTTGGAAGAATAAAAGAGTTTTTGGTCAAAAGAATCATGGTGTGCCTGTCGTCTCTCAGGGGGCTCAGGCACGAAGCAGCACCCTATAACATATTTTTGAAAATAAATGGTAATATACTGGCTATAATTACATGTTCTGTCATTTCATTCATTGGCTACATAAAATTAAACGTAAACAAAATATTAAGGTAGATGAATAAGAACTTTAAAGGTAAGTGAAAAAGTTTACTTACCTCTAAATGGAGTTTTGAGTTTTGCTCCGGCAGATTCACACTCTTGGGATGGGTGTGTCTGCTGCTATGGGCTTGGAATGAACTAAAAAATAAAGGGCCCACAGCAGGCATCCAAATGCCCCCTAACTGATCCAATTATTGGAAATAAATTTATTACAGCTTCACTTCTCCCTAATTCAAAGTATCTACAGTAAGATTCCAAAGTAGCTAAAATGGATCCTCAGAGGTAAAATATACAGGGGAAAAAACCCAAAGAAATGAGTAAGTTCGTCTCATTAAAAAAAATATTCTAGTCCTTTTAAGTTTAAAAAACATATATTAGTCTCATAATTAAATGGTAATTAATGAATGATTTAATGATTTTTCTTGCAAACACCAGAAAACAGTGCCTTTTACAAGTAAAGGAGAACTCCTTAATCTGCTAAGACAGCTGCATCATATAAAAGTGTCTTTGAAGTAGCATAAAATCTAACAATGAACACACAATACTATGTATGGAAGAACTCAAATTAAAATTTATCAAATCTGAATAAAAAACTAAAACAATTTGAAAAAGAGTTTCTGAAAGAAAGATGGGTTGCTTTCTGTTTTTTCAAGTAATTTTCAAGATTATCTTTTCCTCTTTCAAGAAGACTCAGAGCTCCTTTTAACATCAATATCCTAAATATTTTTGATTCACAGTATTTGGGAGTTTTAGAAAAGCATGAAAGATCGTGAGGTAGAAACCTTGAACCTGGAAATCAATTAAGCAATAGATCTAAATCTTAATTAACAAGAAGAACTTAATGTAATGTTCTGGGAAAGGTTTAGACTGAAAGTGACTGACTAGTTTTGAATTACTTGACTATAAACTAAAATGTGACTACTGACAGTGATTAGAAGAAAGTGTGCATGAAGCTTCATTATTTCTAATTTCTTTAGAAAGGTATTGTTAAGATAACTTTCCTGTCTGACCATTCAGGAGCCACTCTGGGAGTCACATTCACACCACTAGAGACTGTCACTGCTGGGACTGAAGTCCCTTCATAGCAGACAACTCCAGTTAACCAACAGGTGCCCCGTTTAACTCGCTACCACAACATACTGAGTCAGACAAGTTTCCCTCACTGGCCCAGCCCCAGGCTTCCTGTGGCAGAGTCCCAGACACCTGGTTCCTCTGAGCAATTGAATCATATTGCAGTGACATCATAACAGCGCGAGCTGGAGCCTCCGGGAAAGGACCCCAACAAAAAAATCCCGGGACTTTTGTACCCTCACAGTCTGTGCTCCCAATAGTCTGGGGTCTTCCTGCTGAGTCATTTGCTCCTGCTGAGTCTCTGA
>PYHW01009422.1:172895-186831 GCA_013186435.1 Turdus rufiventris
AGGCCAGAAAAACTGTATAAAAGCTAGGCTCCCCGGGATGGCAGTGTGAACACAGGGGGATCTGATGCGATAGAGGTCAGATCAGCGTGTGTAATCACCCAGCGTCGGCGCTGTCGTGTTTCGTTTGTGGCTTCCGAAGACCGTATTTTTGGTCGCAAAAATAAAAATTGCTGTTTTACTATTTAATTCGGCTTGATTCAGTTATTATCTATAACAGTACCTAGGCAGAAGATGGTTTACTTCTTGTCGACTTGTGGAAAAAGATAATCCCCTTATGTATTAATCCTTCTGAACTGCTTTTTTTAAAGTCAATCTGAGTCTTGATAAACAATAGAAGGGTCTATCTGTGATATTACACATCCTTTCAAAAAAGAAGACCTATCATGGATTAACAACTTGTATCTGATCAGGGTATAGAGGCCACTGTGAGGGGAGGTAATGGGAATTGAAAACCTGAGTCTTATCATGTTTCACGGACTCATTTGTTCTGAAGCTATTAAACATAATAGATGCATTAGACTGTAACTTTCAGTGCCTTGATCTCCAAACTTTTAAATCATTCCTTTAATTAACAGACACAGACAAATTACTTGCAAGATTAATCAATACAGAGAGACTTCCTTGATGAAAAAAGCAGGAAGAGATGGATTCTTGTCCTTCCACACAGAGGACAAGGACAAAACCAAATTTTCAAATTTTACACCCCTCTATAAAGATGAAAAGACCATATAATCCACTTAATCCAAAAACAGAGCTCTGAAAAGCACTCAGATATGGAGGCAAAAGGTCTATATTCTAAAATCTCTCCCATACATATCTGATAGACATTAGATCAAATCGGAGAGATTTTGCATTAGTGATTTTTGCACTAAGAATTCCTTTTTCAGAAACCAAAGGCATAACAATAAGGTTCCAGAAAAATATGCTGCTTTTCAAATAAGCCAGCACTTTTCAAAAGCCCTGTATTAGTTTCACCTCTGGAATGGAGATTGCCTCCCTACTTTGAGAGACTTTGGTGGGAGCTAAATATTTTAACAGTTTTGTTAGAATTAGGAATTTATTACAAAAAGTACTATAATTTCCAAAGGACTGCAATCTCCATTTCCCACCTCTACCAAACATTATAAAGGCATCTCAGCATTAAAAACACCCCAAAACCTTAGCATTGCCTTATGCAAGTGTAATAGTTGTATAAATTTTAGCAAGAACCTCCCCAAAAAAAAAATCTCTGCCTCTCTTCTGGAATAAACAGTTCCACCACACTAATGGTTCCCAACCTCAGAAAGAACATGTCATATCCATGCAAAGTCTTACTGTTAAAAAAGAAGCATCTGAAAACCTCTGATGAAGCATAGTACTGCAGAGATTTCATGTCAGCCATACGAGGAGCAGCTACGGTCACGGCTTGTTCAGCCTGGAGAGGAGGAGACTGAGGTCAGACCTCATCACTGCCTACAACTTCCTCACGAAGGGAAGAGGAGGGGCAGGCAGTGATCTCTTCTCTGGTGACCAGTGACAGGACCTCAGGGAAGAGCTGGAGGTGTATCAGGGAAAGTTTAGGTTGGATATCAGGAAAAGGTTCTTCACACAGAGGGTGGTTGGGCACTGGAACAGGTTCCCCAGGGAAATGGTGATGGCACCAAGCCTGACAGAGTTCAAGAAGCCCTTGGACAATGCTGTCAGGCACATGGTGGGATGGTTGGGGTGTCAGGAGTTGGACTCAGTGATCCTTGTGGGTCCCTGCCAACTCAGGATATTCTATGGTTCTACAGTTCTACGATTCTAAAAAAAACATGACACAAGAGATCATTAATACTCTATCAAAACTTGTGAGTACAATTCTACTCAAAGTAATTTATGGAAGACAACAACACATGCCTACACAGAAAGTGTAGTGTGACTGTAATATGTATTCCCATGCCTCAATTACAAAAGCAGCAATGCTTTCAAAAGCATTTCAAAAGCATATGCTTTCATGCACATTTTACCATGTACTAGCACCTAGAGTAAGGTCTTTAGAGGGACACTTGCTATGTACATCATCAGCTAGCACTATACATTCCTGTTCTAATTAGACTGAGTGCATGCTACAAGCACGCTCTTTTCTTGACATAATGTGATCTGAAGTTAAAGTAGATGTACTAAAATGCACAAATGCCAGGCTTTTGCATAAATACAGTAAGTAACTTGACAAAAATGAATGGCATATTTAGGAGTTACCGGATATTTTTCTAACATATTCCCATAGGAGCAATAGAGGAAGCTTCTTCCTGCAGTCACACCAAACCAAATTACTATAACTAGAACAATCCCTGAGTGTATGAACTTGTAGACATAGTACAAACTTACAAGCAATGGCAAAAGTGTTACCAAAAAAAAAGAATCATATTTCTCCAAGGCAAGAATTTTTCAGGAAATCTGTCCCAAGACTGCTAAAAATCCTTTTACTCAATATTATTAATTCATCGCTGAAACTTCAGCAGCTAAAGGGAGAAGAACTGCTGTCTGGCATAGGGGGAACTTATTATCAGTGAATAAATGGTGGTCATTTGTCCCAGTATAAGGCAACAACTCTTGCACCTGACCCACAGCAATTGCAGGAACTCAAGAAGAACTGAGACTTGCCAGAGGATACAGGTAGAAGGAAAGCATGAGGTTGGAGTCCTTAATTGCTAAGATGGATATTGAAGAGTGGTGAAAGGGTGAGATCACGTTGTATAAAAACCACTTCTTTCCCCAAAAGAAACAAATCAGACTCTGCCCATGGCTATGTAATTACAGTTAACAAACTTCACAACTCATGTTCAATATCTCCTGAAAGCCAGAACAAAACAGAAAGTGTGTTTTAGTCTCACTCTGAAGATTGCTGTGGATCATCAAAAATACAGTGCATTTTTTGAGATGCTTCTTAGCTAAAATGTGCTGGAGAATCTATTCAAAGTATGGGGATATAAAAGTAGCTTTTTAAGTAGTAGAGGACAAACTAAAAGCTCTCCATAAATCAAATTAAAATTAGTCGAAATATAAGCAAAGTAACCAAATTCATAATTTCATTAAATCAAAATTAAAGGTAGTAGAGATTTCTTTTAAGGTGAGCACCCATTTTCTTTGTATAGTCACAATGTTTTGTAACAAGACTTGATGTAGTTATCAAATGAGAAATACCTAAAAAGTTAATCCTTTTAGGTAACTGCAACAAGAACATTTACACACACACAAACACAACACTCTCTCACTCTATCTTCAGGCATATTTAAAAACAGAAAAAAAAAATCTTTGAATAGGGAGAAAACTTGTTCACTCTCTGCTGGTTAAACATATAAACTGTATGTAAATTCAGTTGCCTCCATGCAAGTACATCCAAAATAGACCATTTTTACCTATGAACTTCTAGAATCAAAATTTATGCTGTTTTCCACTCTGCAAATTTTTATTGGGAGTATCTAACAAATTAGCATTATACTATCAAAGATTTTTTTTTAGAAGTAGTTAAACAGAATGCAGAGAAAGCATCTGAAAAATACTTATGCTAACCTATCACTATCTACTTTAAAAACCACATCATCAAGATTTACATGTGGGCTTGCATCCACTTTTGATATTTCTGAAGGCTAAGACCTTCAAACCAGTTAACAACCAAAAAAAAGAGAAGTAGGAAAAAAGAGAAAAAATTTTAAAAAAGGAAAAAAAATAAAAGAGGATAGATTGATAGATTGAATGGAATCAGTTAAGACAACCAGTACAGCTATTGAAGTGAAGAGCAAACATTTCACAGTCTTATCTGGTTCTGTGCTAGAGACCATATAGATATATGGTAGATTTCTAAAACTTGGAAAGCCTACATAATAATGAACATCCAGTTGAACAAACATTGGAGAGAATATAGTATATTACCCAATCATTACAGTGCCTTTAAAAGAATAGATATGATGTTAGTCTAACACCTCCATCTCATAAGGTTCAAATTAGGATATGAATAGAAATGGCATAAAAGAGCTTCCCTGTATTTTCTTAAATTAGTTGATTTTCTTAAATAGTTAATTAATACTTTAACTATCAAAACTTATTATAAATTTTTACTTATGGTACTGATAAGAATTTAGAAACTATAAACAACATCAATTGTATTTCGCTCAGTCTCATGGTTCAAAATAATGGTAGCTTAAAAAGAATTTTGAAACACAAAAGACCTTCACTTTCCATCCATTAAGATCCCAAATAAAGAATGCTAGATATTTTAAAAATGTATGTATGAGATATTACAGTTCATTGTTTTAAGGGGAATGGTGATGAATGTCGTAGAACCACCTACACTGAGTAAACAGAATTGTACTATGTGACAATGACAGGAAAGTTTATATAGGGGGTCTATATGCATATATATATACTTTTATAATATATATAGTCTATACACACACACAATCCTTTTACCTTTATCTTGCACTTCTTTTGAAAATCGCTCCCTTTCAATAGCTGATTCACGTTCTATCCGCTCAATTTCAGCCAATGCATCCAATTCTACTTCATCATATGACGTTATAGCTCCTTGTTGCGAAACCTGTTGCTGTGTCTGTACCACAGGAGTTTGAGGCTGTTTTGCAGCAACTGAAGCGTTCTGTTGTAAAACAGGCACTTGTTGTGCCTGAAGGAAAGCTGTCTGTTCATGCTGCAGCAAACACTGAGCAGTGTTTAATGGGCGGTTAACATCCTGTGGAGTAACGGGTGTTTTAGAAGTCTGTCCTGGGTACTGCACCTTAAAAGGAATATCACCCTCTGACACACTGCTGTTTTCCAAACCAGAAAGCATATCATCCTGCTGGTCCATATCCGAAGATCTTACACGAGACAGTCTTAATGTAAGCTTAGTGGAGTCCTTGGAAGGAGAGCTAATGATATCATACATTGCAGCTTTTTCATTCTGGTCTTTTTCATCCTTGCCTAACTTCATTTTCTTTTGTTTCTTTTGTTTTCTTTCTGGAGAATCTAACAATATGTCTGGGGGAACATCTCTAGGTGATGAATAAGGTGGAGGTTGAGATTGTTGGATTAAAGGTTGTCTTGATCCTAGAATAATAATTCAGAAAAACTGAACAGTTATGTTGTTCCATGTTTATATAAAAACACACTAAATATAGCCTACATAATTTTAATATGTATTTGTACATATAGCTATGTACACAAAAAGTCTAAGTGAGATTGGCAGGAAGCACATGATTCCTAGATCAAGATATAATTCAGATAGTTGCAGTGCATTTCCTAGGAATTTTAGCAGCCTGCTGCAGGTAGATAAGGGATCATTTCAGAGAAGATGAAACAAAAAACACACCACCAAAAAAGACTACATATATATTGTACTTGCAGGTTTAGAATATCAACTATTAGAAAACAGTCAATGAAAGCACACTGACTACAGAAAAAGAAAATCAAAAAGATTCTTAATAAAATCCAGTGATGAAGACTTAATGTTCAGTGCATAGGCATTAGCCATTTCAGCAACACATTTTTAAGTAACCATATATATATATATAATCAAAACATACACAGCCTCCTTAACTTTCATTCTGACAGTTCATTTCCAACTTTTGGTTTTTTAGGGTTCTTTTTAAATTTCAGGTAAACTCATTCCAACCTCCCCCACTCATTGCTATCTAAAAACCACTAATTGTCTTAGAATATTTTTATCATTCCCTGCCTTATCTCCACTCTTTTTTCTTTTTTTGTCTTTTTTTTCACATATGAATTTCTATTTCTACATGCACCCATTTCAGGCTTTGAGTACATCTAGGGAAATTTTTAAAAGAGAACATTTTTTGTTAAAAATAGTCTTCAATTAATCACATGACATTTTTTGTTCCTTAAATTAAACCAGCTCCCCATAACTGTTAGCCCAGAAAAAGCTTTGAAAAACAGAGAAGTTTTTAAACATATCTCAGTTATAACTAAGATATAATTTTTTGCTTAAAAAGGAGTACTGGTATGGAAAAAAAAAAAAAAAGAGCCTATTGCCTGTACCAATAGGGCTAGCCTCCTCTAGTTAAACAAAGCAAACATTTCTCCAATCCCATTCATTCACTGAGGAATACTGATCTTCAGAAAGCAGTGACTGAGATTATTATAAGTCATTCTGTTTTAGGTCATCATATTTCAATACTTCTAACAACACTCGAAAACTAACTGAAATACAAGTCCCCATGTGCTTTATTCAAGATATACCACTAAAGAAAAAAGTAGTTTTATTCTGAAGCCAAAATTTCTATCATATATTTTAAGAAATATTAAGAATCATTAAGCAATGTACTGACCTGTAAATGAAAAGGAGAATGGATACTTTTAGCAAAGCTTCAATTAATATAAAAGGTGTGCCTTTACTGATGACTTCTTTGCATAGACTACTATGCTTATTTTCTCTCCCTAGTATGTTCTGTCAAAGTCCTATAACTTCTGTATATAGAGAACAGGGTATGAAATGTATTTATCTTACCCTTTTTCTTGACCATCAGCAACAACTCCATATTATGCCAATTAAATCCACAATTTTGGGAAATCCTGTTTTGACTTATCCTGATTCCCAAGATCTTTTCACTACTCAATTTCCCCTCTTCAGATTAGATATCACACTCAATCACTAGTACTGAAGACCTGGCTACACCCTATGAAGATCTCTCACTTGCCTTCAACCATATTCCTATTCTTGTGATATCCCCTCCACACACACACTTCTAATTGCTGTCTCTTTAGACAATAATTTACATCATCTCAGTATACTGTACAGAAGAAACTGTTTGCTATAATTTTTTTAAAGCAATGACTACCACTCACTGGAAATGCAGGCTGCATTTTTGTTTCTACAAATATTAGAGGCGATTAAAAACTTTTCAGAGATCTTACTGACATCTTACTCTTGATTTATCTCCTAAATAAATACTTTAAAAGTTGCAACAATGGAACATTTACTGTTTTTCACAGCTGCACTTCAAATAAAGGAGACATTTGATTCTCCCTTGTCAAAAGCATTTAAGCAAATTTGACAAGATTGTTATTAATTGTATTCGTTTGGTATTTCTCATGCTGAAAAATAACACTGCATCAACAGTTAAGGTGGTTCTTTATCTTTGGGTAGACCTGAGGAAGTCAGAAGGCACGGTAAGTGGCGACAGCAGGAGCCGCAACTTCGGCATATTCAAACGGCTCCAGGGAGTGCTGCGAACAGGATGGGCAAAAAGGGCGGGGCACAGCAGTTTGCACGGCAGGGCGCGCAGGAAGGGCTCAATCCCCCTACTGGCTCCAGAGGTCAAGTGGTGGTGAAACGCCCTCTCAGGAGGAACCTGGGTATGGTAACCACTCAGTGGGGACTCATGCCCTCTTGCAGTCGCCAGAAAGGGTGTCGCAACACAGACAAAAACATACAACTGTCCAGGTCTCAGGCTGCAGGGAGAACCAGAACCTGGCACTGTCATTGGACAGAAGTAGACAACGGCTGAGTGAGGTGTAACAAGGTGGGCAATCTGTTCAGCCTGATGGTGGAGCTGAGAGAGGAGGTAGAAAGGTTAAGAAGTATCAGACACTCTGAGAAGGAGTTTGACTGATAGAACCATGCTCTGGCCTCCCTGAGACAGGAGCAGCCATCAGAAAATAAACCAGATCAAGAGGGTCCTGTATCCTCCCCTTGCCAGGCTGAAGGCAGTAGATCAAAAGAAAGGGGTTAATAGAGGCAAGTCCTTCCTTGGGGAAACAAGGGAAAGCCCTTCCTGCCCACTTCACCCTCCCAGGTGCCTCTGGACAACAGGTGTGAGGCTCTGGATGTTGAAGGATGTCACCAGGAAAGTTTCTAGCCTGGTTTGGCCCAGAGATTACTACCCATTACTGGTTCTTCATGTGGGTGGCAATAAAGTAGCAACACATAATCCAAGGGTGATCAAAAGAGACTTTAAGACCCTGGGATGGTTGGTGAGGGATTGTGGAACATAGATAATTTTCTCCTATATTCTTCCAGTTGCAGACAAAGACACTGAAAGAAACAGAGAGACCCTGTCTATTAATACATGACTCCATGGCTGGTGTCACCACCAAAATTTTGGTTTCTTTGACAGTAGGGTGGCCTACATGGCACTGGGCTTGCTGGAATAAGGTGGGATTCACTTCTCAAAGGGGGAAGAGGATTGTCAGCCAGGAGCTAACAGGGCTTATTGATAGGACTTTAAACTAGATGTGATGGGGGAAGGGGATATCATCAGGTTTAACAGTGATAAAGTGTGGGACAACATGCCATCCCACTCATACCAGTTTAATGCCAGCAAGAGATGCCCAGAGCCTGAAGACAGATCTCAGGTCAGCAGGAGAGCAGCTGAAGGACAACACCAAGGAATTCCAGGCTCTCCAGCCAGTAAGCCAACTTCATCAGGGGCCCAACTTAAACGCCTCTATGCAAACACACGCAGCATGGGGAATAAACAGGAGGAATGAGAGACATGCACACACCTACGATCTTACTGGCATCATGAAAATATGGTGGGATGACTCCTATGACTGGAGTGCTGGAATGGAAGGATACAGGCTCCTTAGCCTGTATCAGGAAGGATGGACAACGAAGACAAGGAGTCAGTGTTGCCCTCTATGTCAATGACCACTTAGAATGCATGGAACTCTGCCTGAAGATGGATGAGGAGCTGACCGAGGGCTTATGGGTCAGGATTGAAGGGAGGACAGGGACAGGTGATTTTATAGTGGGGGTCTGCTACAGGCCACCTGACCAGAAAGATTGAGCCAATGAGGCCCTCTACAGACAGGAGCAGCCTCACATTCACAAGTACTGGTGCTCATGGGAGACTTCAACTACCCTGACATCTGCTGGAGGGACAACACAGCAGGGCATAGGCAATCCAGGAGGTTCCAGGAATGTGTTCATGACAACTTCCTCCTCCAAGTGACAGAGGAGCCAAGAAGGAGAGGTGCTATGCTGGACCTTGTTCTTGACAACAAAGAGGGGCTGGTGGGGAATGTGAAGCTAAATGGTAGGGTTCAACACCCTTAGGGCAGCAAGGAAGGCACACAAGCTCACTGCCCTGGATTTCAGGAAAGAAGACTTTGGCCTCTTCAGGGATCTCCTTGGTAGAGGCCCATGGGACAGAGCCCCAGAGGGAAGAGGGGCCCAAGAAAGCTGGTTGTTATTCAAGGATCACCTCTTCTAAGCTCTGGAGTGATGCATGGCTATGAAGAAGAAATCAGGCAAAAATGCCAGGAGACACCTGCATGGATGAACAAGGGGCTCCTGGACAAACTCTAACACAAAAAGGAAGCCGACAGAGGGCTTAAACAGGGACAAGTAGACTGGGAGGAAGACACATTTTGTCTGAGCATCCAGGTATCAGGTTAGGAGAGCCAAAGCCCTGAGAGAATTAAACCTGGCCAGGGACATCAAGGGCAACAAGAAAAGCTTCTAAAGGTACATTGTTAATAAAAGGAAGACTACAGAAATATGGGCCCTTTCCAGAAGGAAACAGGAGACCTGCTTACCCAGAATATGTAAAAGGCTGAGGTACTCAATGACTTTTTTGCCTCAAATTTCACCAGCAAGTGCTCCAGCCACACTGCCCAAGTTGCAAAAGGTAAAGGCAGGGACTGGGAGAATGAAGAATCACCCACTGTAGAAGATCAGGTTCAAGACCACCTAAGGATCCTGAAGATTCACAAGTCTATGGGACCTGATGAGATACATCCAAGGGTCCTGAGGGAACTGGCAGAGAAAGTGGCTAAGTCACTATCCATCCTATTTGAGAAGTAATCTCCGTCCGGCGAAGCTCCCACTGCCAGGAAAAGGGGAAACATAACCCTCATTTTTAAATTGGAAAAGCAGAAGACCCAGGAAACTACAGGCCAGTCAGTCTCAGTGTTTAGCAAGATCATGGAGCAGATCCTCCTGGAAACTATGCTAAGGCAAATGGAAAATAAGGACGTGACTGGTAACAGCCAACATGGCTTCACTAAGGGCAAATCATGCCTGACAAATTTAGTGACATTCTATGACAGGGTTTACAGCAGTGGTGGATGAGGAAGGGTGACTGATGCCATCTACCTAGAATTCTGCAAAGCATTTGACACTGTCCCACACAACATCCTTGTCTCTAAACTGCAGACATAGATTTGACAGATGGACTCAGTGCATAAAGAACTGGCTGGATGGTCACACAGAAAGAGTAGTGGTCAATGGCTCAATGTCTAAGTGGAGACTGGTGACAAGTGACCTTCCTCAGGGGTTGGTATTGGGACTGGCACTGTTTAACATCTTTTTTGGTGACATGGACAGTGGGATCAAGGGCACCTTCAGCAAGTTCACTGATGACATGGAGCTGTGTGGTGCAGTTGACACGCTGGAGGGAAGAAATGCCATCCAGAGAGACCAGAAGAGGCTTGAGAGGTGGGCTTGTAGGAACCTTATGAAGGTCAATAAGGCTAAGTGCAAGGTGCAGTAGCTGGGTCTGGGCAATCCCATGCACAAGTACAGGCTGGGCAGAGAATGGGTTGTAAGTGGCCCTAGGGAGAGAGACTTGGGGGTATTTGTTGACAAGAAACTGAACATAAGCTGGTAATGTGCACTTGCAGCCCAGAAAACCAACTGCAGCCTGGGCTGCACCCAAAGAGGAGTGGCCAGTAGGTCGAGGGAGGTGATTCTGTCCCTCTGCTCTGCTCTGGTGAGACCCCACCTGCAGTGCTGCCTCCAGCTCTGGAGTCCCCAGCACAGGAAGGACATGGACCTGCTGAAGCAAGTCCAGAAGAGGCCACCAAGATGATTAGAGGGCAGGAGCACCTCTACTATGAGGAAACGCTGAGAGAATTAGGGCTCTTCAGCCTGGAGAAGAGAAAGCTCCAGGAAGACCTTAGAGCAGCCTTCCAATATCTGAAGGGAGCCTGCAAACAAAGCCAGAGAGGGACTCTTTATCAGGAAGTATAGCAATAGGACAAGGAACAAGGGCTTAAAGCTGAAAGAGGGTAGATCTAGATTAGAAGTTAGGAAGGAAGTCTTCCCCATGGGTAGTAGTGAGGCCCTGGCATGAGTTGTCCAGAGAAGCTGTGGCTGCCCCATCCCTGGAAGTGTTCAAGCCAGGTTGGATGGGGCTTGGAGCAACCTGGTCTAGTGGAAGGTGTCCCTGCTCATGGCAGGGGGTTAGAACTAGATGGCATTTAAGGTCCCTTCCAACCCAAACCATTCTATGATTCTATGAAATATTTTTTTTAGAGTCAGAAGCTGGAAAAGACTAGAATATCCATATTGCACTCATGGATGGTTGGTGTGTTGGATAAAATTGAGTTGATGACAGATCCTAAGAAGCATATGCGCTCTACTGCTAAATATTTTAAGAGACTTCAATCTACAATGTGTACATTTAAAAAAAAATTAATACAGTCCAGTTTACCACCTTCACATAAACTGTTTTCATGAAAATGAGATCAAACATTCACCCTAGAACCCTGGCTAAATCAGTCTCAGAATTGATAATAATAACATTCAGAATTTGTGACTCCACAGCAGATTCAAAAAGTGTAATACAGTTCCTTCAAAAGGATGGTAAAGGGCTGCCCATAGTATTACATATTGTCTGTATGATTTCAGTACATGCTAGATAAACAATTTCTCTATAAGGATTGAGATAATAAAGAGGCAGCATTCCAAAGTGAATTTGTTAAGAATAAGTACCACCAAATCAAAACAATTTTATTCCATAAAGCCATGTCTTGTGAATTAAGAACTGTGTGCCATGTCTCAACTTTTTAATGACTTTCTATATAGCTTCTCATAACAATTTCACTAATCAGCTGTAGAAGTATGGTCTAGATAAAAATACTGCAAGACTGCAGTATATCCTATTATAAAACTGTTCAGAATATCAGTTGTTCTTGGTAAAAATGGATGTACAGAACAGAGGTGAACAAAAGCAGCTTTCCAGAGCACTGCCTTAAGAATAGTACCATAAAGAATTTGTCATTAACTTTTCATGTAACATAATTATTTTATTAATCTAAAAATCATAATGAGCTTTTGGTGCTGAGTGTTTGAGCCCCACAAATGCTTTTAAAAACAGAAGCAAAATTTACACTTTTCTTGAGTAAGTGTCATAATCTTTTTAAACAAAAGAAATTCTGTAAGAAGCAGCACAAACTTTTTATTTGAGAGAGCAATTGTAACAACATGAGAAGAGAGGTGAGCTCTACAGAAAGACAGCAATATGTTTATAACAGCTTGCAACACTAATCTAAATTATCACCAAAGAAGCAACTATATTCATGACAGTAGTATACAACGTCACCTATGGTACTTTTCTGACTACTCATCCTTTTAAGTCTTTAAATAGAGTTGTATCTATGACTTCTGTTAGTACAATATCAAGACAAATGCAGACCAATTGGAATTCAGATAAAAACATCAAAAACAAAAGCTCAGAAATTATTACTTATACAAAGATGATAGAAATGGTGCTGTTCAGTCTGTAGAAGATTAGATAGGTGCAAGGCACAATAACCTCATTTGATATGTAAATGATTGCTAAAAATAAAAATAATAAAATCTATGAGAATTGTTTGTCCTTGCCTATTGGAAAGAAGTCAAAAAGTGTCATGCCTAACTACAACAAAAATTATTCAGGCTAAGCATTAGAGGAAAACCTTTGTAGTACTAAGAATTTCAACAGGTTGCATGGCAAGTGTAAGGAAACTCCATTACTGACATTTTAACAAAAAAAAAATTATATGGAAGTTATTCAGAGTGATACTGGTACATCTCATCCAACATGAGGTTAAGAAGATGGGAAGCCCCCAAGCCCTTTACTGCTGTATTTTGTAAAATTACAGAATCTTTCTCTGGAAATCTTCCCAACTTTTGTACTAGATATAAAGGAATTATTACTTATTTTGATTAACAGACTATATTGACATTCATTTTCAAAGAGCATAACTTGAAATTCAGACTTAAAGGGATAGCATATGAGACAAAGAACAACATACATTTGTGATTTTTTTCAGGACAGATTATATTTACTTTCCACACATTCTTTCAATATTTTCCAGGGAAGGGTCCCACCACTTTCTCTGGAGTTTCAAATGTCTCATGAAAAACCTCAGCTTCGGCTGTTCCAGCTTAAAACTCCTGCATTCAGAAGCATCCTTGCATAAAAAAGCTAAGACTTGAAGAAAGAAACAAGAATGAATGCTTATTTTAGCCCTGTCAGAAAATATGTTTGAATAAATTTCTTCCACCTTTGTTCTGAATGACAGAGAGTGAGATGATAATTTTTCTTAATGAGTACATCTGAGAGCACTGAAGTCTGTACTACAGATATGAGAAGATTGCTAATTCTTCTTGCCAACCACTATCCAAGCAAGGACCAAGTGTAGCGAAATCTCCATGGAGAGGTCTTATAAATACCTAAGAGAATAAAAGCAATCTTTCCAAATTGTTCAAAAAAACAATCAAGTACCCATTAATAATTTCTGGAAGAAATACAACTTATTTCTGGAAAAGACTACAAAATCATATAGTTTCATAAGGGTTGTTACTATTTCTTACAGATGTTTTCCTAGAACTACAAGCAAACAGGATGGTAAATATATGAATCTTTCTCTTTGGAAAGCAATGGACTAAAAATATTGTGGAAGATTTTTCTCTATATAGATCTTTAGAAGTTGTCTTAGGTTAAAAAAATAATCCAATAATCCAGAGTATTGGGAAAGTAGAGCAAATGAATAAAGGATTTTGATAAGTAAGTGATCTAGGGTAATGGAGACCACAGAATATTTTATGAGCTCAACAGAAGTAAAATACTTCATGTTAACTTCTCGTAGAGGAATTTCTATAACTACAGTAATTTCACGATTATAAGCTGCACCGAGTATAAGCCGCACTCCCGGGTGTCAGCAACTTTTTGTTCTTTTGTCCATATATAAG
>PYHW01009422.1:187515-198250 GCA_013186435.1 Turdus rufiventris
CCGCACCTGATTATAAGCCGCACTTTGGGTTCAGACCAAAATTTTAGTCAAAATGGTGCGGTTTATATTCGTGAAATTACTGTAATTTTTATTTTATGAAAGGAGATGATAGCAAGAAAAGAGAGCAACTATTGTATTTGCATAGCTAAAAATATAACAATTACATAATAAAGAAATGATAGTCTAGTTGAGAACTTTTGGATAAAACTTCAGCTGCTCTGGTAAAAATTTCTGTAGCAGGGAAATTTTACTCCATTGAGTAAGTAAATAACCAACCAAAAGAAAAAATATATCTTCTGTCATTTCTCAAATAATTGCCTGAGTTGCAAACAAAACATCTTCCTCATTCAGATTCTGTTAATCAGACAGGTCTCATTCATAAAATGTCCTGAGCTGGAAGAGACCCACAAGGATCACTGAGTCCAACTCCTGGCCCTGCACAGGACACCCCAACAATCCCACCCTGTTCCTGAGAGCATTGTCCAAACACTCCTTGAGCTCTGGCAGCCTTGGGGCTGAGACCACTGCCCTGGGGAGCCTGTTCCAGTGCCCAACCACTCTCCATGTGAAGAACGTTTTCCTAATATCCAATCTAACCCTCCTAACACAGCCACAGCTGTTCCTTCAGGTCCTGTCACTGGTCACCAAAGAGACGAGATCAGAGCTGCCCCTCCTCTTCTTCTCAGAAGGAAGCTGTAGACTGCAATGAGGTCTCCCGAGTCTCCTCAATGCTGAACAAACCAAGTGACCTCAGATACCCCTCATCAGTCTTGCCCCCAGGGCCTTTCACAGAATCACAGCATCATTAGGGTTAGGAGGGATCTCTGGAGATCATCCAGTCCAACCCCCCTGCCAAGGCAGGGTCACCTGGAACAGCTGACAGAGTAATGCATCCAGGTGGGTTTGGAATGTCTCCAGAGAGGGAGACTCCATGCCCTCCCTGGGCAGCCTGTTCCAGTGCTCTGCCACTCTCAATGGAAAGTTCTTCCACGTATTGAGGTGGAACTTCCTGTGTTTTAGTTTATGGCCATTGCTCCTCATCCTGTCACCGGGCATCACTGAAAAGAGTCAGGCACCATTCTCTTGGCACTCGCCTTTGAGATATTTATATGCATTAATGAGATCCCTTCTCAGTCTTGTCTTCTCCAGACTCAACAGGCCCAGCTCCTGAAGTCTCTCCTCATAAGAGATGCTCCAGATCCCTCACCATCTTTGCAACCCTCCATTGGACTCTCTCCAGGAGCTCCTTGTCTTTGTTGTATGAGGAGCCCAGAACTGGACACAAGCACTCCAGATATGGCCTTACTAGGGCCAAGTAGAAGGGGAGGATCACCTCCCAGACCTGCTAGCCACACTCTTCTCGATGCACCCCAAGATACCATTGGCCCTCCTGGCCCCAGGTTGCACTGCCAGCTCATATTCAACTTGTCATCCACCAAGACTCCCAGGTCCTTCTCTGCAGAGCTGCTCTCTGGTAGATCAGCCCCCAACCTTTGCTAGTACTTGGGGTTATTCCTCCCCAGGTGCAGGACCCTACACTTGCCCTTGTTGAACCTCATTAGGCTTCTCTCTGCCCAACTCTCCAGCCTATCAAGGTCCCACTGAATAGCAGTACAGCCTACAGGTATATCAGCCACTCTCCTCAGTTTTGTATCAGCAGCAAACTTGCTGAGAGTATGTTTTACCCCATTGCCCTGGTCGCTGATAAACAAGTTGGATAAGATTGGACCCAGTACTGATCCCTGGGGAACGCCATTGACTACAGGCCTCCAACTGGATTCTGCTCCAATGATCATGACCCTCTGAGTTCAGCCAATCAGCCAGTTCTTGATCCACCTCACTGTCTCTATTGGGTCTGACTGAGATAGAGTTAATTTTTCCTTAGCAGCCCTCACAGTGCTGTGCTTTGCATTGGAAGCTGGAAAGGTGTTGAGAACACACCAGTGTTTTGGCTGCTGCTCAGCAGCACTGTCAGAGCATCAGCGATGTCTCTCAAGATTTCCCCCCCATCAAGGGGCTGGGAGTGGGCAAGATCCTGGGAGGGGACACAAACAGGCCAGCTAACCCAAATTAACCAAAGGGATATTCCATACCATGTGATGTCAGCTCAGATATAAAGGCTAAGGGAGGGAAGAGGAATGGGGGGGCATTCTTTATTCTACAATGTTTGCCTTCCAGAGCAACCACTATGCATGCTGAAGCCCTGCTTCCTGGGAAATGTCTGAACATTGCTCACTGATGGGAAGTACAGATTAACTTTTCCACTCTGCTTATGCACACACAAACTTTTGCTTTTCTTTTTTTTTGGCTTTAGTAAACTGCCTTATCTAAACTTACGAGTTGTTCTCCGTCTTATTTCCCTGTCCCACTAGGGAGTGATAGAACAGCTTGATGGGTAGCAGATTCCCAGCCAAGGTCAAACCACTACACTATCCATTCATCCAAACCCATATTTCCTGAGCTCACCTACAAGGATGTTATGGGAGATGGTGTCAAAAGCCTTGATGAAGTCGAGGTAGACAACATCCACTGATCTCCCCTCATCGACCCATCCTGTCATGCCATCACAGAAGGATATCAGATTGGTCAAGCATGATTTCCCCTTGGTGAATCCATGCTGATTACTCATGATGACCTTCTTCTACAGGTTTGTTGATGACCTTCAGAAGGACCTGTTCCATCACCTTTCCAGGGATGGGGGGGAGGCTGACTGGCCGGTAGTTTATTGGGTCCTCCTTCTTGCCCTTTTTGAAGATGGGAGTAACATTGGCCTTCCTCCAATCATCAGACACTTCTCTCATTCTCCATGACTTTTTCAAAGATGATGGAGCACCACAGATTAACAACAGTAACATCTTCAAGCTCCATCACCACCCATAGGTGCATCATGGGCTCATGGATTTATGGGTGTTGCGTCTGTTTAGACAATCTCTAACACAACCCTCTATGACCAGGGGAAGTTTCCTTTCTCTGGCCTTCCTCTCTTACCTCTGAGGTCTGCGACTCCTGAGAGCCATCCTCAGCAGTGAAGACTGAGGCAAAGAAGGTATTCAGTAATTCCACCTTCTCTGTATCTTCAGTTTCCAGGACACCCACTGGATTCAGCAGAGGCCACACACTTTCCCTAATTTTCCTTTTGCTGCTGATATACTTGTAGAAGCTCTTCTTTTTATCCTTGATGTCCTTTGCCAAACTCAATTCCAAGTGGGCCTTGTCTTTCCTTGTCACATCCCTGCATACCCTGACAACATTCCTATAGTTTTCCCACATGGCCTGTCCCTTTTTCCACATCCCATAAATTTCTTTCTTGCGTTTGAGATTTGCTAGAAGCTCCCTGCTCATCCATGCACATCTCCTTCCTCCTTTCCCTGATTTCTTGCTCATGGGGATACATTGGTCTTCAGCTTGGAGGAAGTAGTGCTCAAATACTGACCAGCTCTCTTGGACTCCCTTCTCTTCTAGAGTTGCATCCCATGGGATTCCTCTAAGCAGGTCCCTGAAGAGGCTGACATTGGCTCTTCTAAAGTTTAAGGTTCTAGTTCTGCTAACTGTTTTGCTTCCTTCACGCAGGATCCTGAGTTCCACCATCTCATGGTCGCTAAAGACAAGGTTGCCCCCAACCTTCATGTCTTCAACCAGTCCCTCCTGGTTTGTTAGTACAAGGTCCAGTAACACACCTTTCCTCGTTGGCTCCTCCACCACTTGCATCAAAAAGTTATCATCAATGATCTGCAGGAACTTCCTGGACCGTGTGTGTCGGGTCATGTTGACTTTCCAACAAATATCAGGGTGGTTAAAGTTCCCCAGGAGAACCAGGGCCTGTGACCATGAGGCTATTTCCAGTTGCCCATAGAAAGCCTCATCAACTTCCTCCTCCTGATTAGGTGGCCTGTAGTAAACACCTACAACAATGTCACCTATACCAGCCTGTCCCTTAATTCTCATCCATAAACTCTCACCTCATTTGTCTGTCTCTGGGTAGAACTCAATACATTCCAGTTGCTATCTCACATAAAGATCAACTCCACCATCTCACTTATCCAACCTGTCCTTTCTAAAAAGTACAGTAATTTCACGATTATAAGCCGCACCTGATTATAAGCCGCACTTCCGGGTGTCAGCAATGTTTCGTTCTTCGTCCATATATAAGCCGCACCGGATTATAAATTGTACTTTCATTCGCAGCGAGGATGCTTGCGCAACAAAGTAACCAATTTGTAACAATCACGTGATTGCGGATTTTACTGGCAGGTGCTCAGTTTGTGAGCTCCACTCCCCCCGCAGTGTCGGCGGGAGCCCCCGCCTTCCCCCACGCCTCGATGCCGGCAGGATGGAGGCCCTGCCTTCCCCCGCGCTGCCAGCGGGAGCCCGCCTCCCCCCACCGCGCAACAGAGTAACCAATTTGTAACAATCACACGATCGCAGGTTTTACTAGCAGGTGCTCAATTCACAAGCTCGGCTCAGCCCACGGCTCACACTTCCGGGTTGGGAAATTTCCGAACTTTGTTCATATATTGGCCACTCCTGAGTGTAAGTCGCACTTCCGGGTTGGGACCAAAATTTTAGTCAAAATGGTACGGCTTATAATCATGAAATTACTGTACATACCCGTCCATGAAAACATTCCAGTCATGTGAGTTGTCCCAGCATGCCTCTGTCATTGCAATGGGATCATAGCCCTGCAACCGCACATAGATTTCCAGTTCTTCCTGTTTATTCCCCATGCTGCATGTGTTTGTATACAGACACTTCAGAGAGGCAACTAGGCATTCAGGTTCCCTAGAAGGGGTATAAGAGGATTCACCATAACCATAACCACCCTCAATGTGTTTTTTACTTTGTTCCTTACTTTGAGGGGCAGTCAAGGAACATCATTCACTGCAATGCCTGGTATGACCTACTCCCCAAGAGGAAGCAATGGCATGAGTTGCCACTTTGGACCCCATCCCCGAGTCTTTTGGTTTAAATCCCATCTCACCAAACTGGCCAACCTGCTGCCAAAACTTCTCTTGCTCTTTTAAGACAGGTGGATCTCATCCCTCCCTAACAGGCTGCAATCATTAAAGTACAACCCACTGTCATAAAAGCCAAAACCTCGATGGCACCAGCCACAGAACCAGACTGATCTGCACTATGAATCTGGTTCTGGCGATCCCCATTTCTCTGAACAGTAGGATAGATGAGAAGATGTCTTGGGCACAGATGTTTTTCTCCTGCCTTACCAGGGCTTTATACTCTTCCTTGATACCACCTACTTTTTGGCTTGCAGCATCATTTGGATCCACATGAAAAAGTAATAGTGGGTAGTAGTCTGTACTCTTGACAAGTTGGGGCATTCTCAGCAACATCGCAGATATCAGCCCCCAGTAGGCAGCATACCTCTCCCATTTCTATCAGGCTGGCAGATGAAGACCTCAGTGCCCTGTAACAGTCACCCACTACAATCACTCAACATTTCCTTTTACAGTAACTACCATGTGCTGCTGGTACAGGTTCCCTTTGCTGGCCTTGCTCATGGACATCTAGTCTTTATAGCATCATATCTTTTTGGGACACCTTCCACTAGATCTGGTTACTCAGGGCCCCATCCAACAGCCCTAATTCTCTCAGTGTTTCCTCATAACAGAGGTGCTCCTGCCCTCTAATCATCTTGGTGGCCTCCTCTGGACTCACTCCAACACGTCCATGCCCTTCCTATGCTGGGGACCCCAGAGCTGGAGGCAGCACTGCAGGTGGAGTCTCACCAGAGCAGAGTAGAGGGACAGAATCACCTCCCTCGACCTGCTGGCCACTCCTCTTTGGGTGCAGCCCAGCACACAGGGGGTTTCTGGTTGCTAGCGCACACGGACGGGGCATGTCCAGCCTCTCACCAACCAGCATCCCCAAGTCTCTCTCCCCAGGGCTGCTCATCACTCTCTACAAGTTCCTGAAAGGTGGTTGTAGTCAGGTGGGGGTTGGTCTCTTTCTCAAGGCAGCAACTGACAGAACAAGAGGAGACAGTCTTAAGTTGCACCAAGGGAAATATAGGTTGCATATTAGGAAAAAGTTTTTTACGGTAAGAGTGATAAAGTACTGGAATTCTCTGCCCAGGGAGCTGGTGGAGTCACCATCTCTGGATGTGTTTAAAAAAAGATTGGATGTGGCACTCAGTGCCATGGTTTAGTTGAGGTGTTAGGGCATGGGTTGGACTTGATGACCTTAACGGTCTCTTTCAACCTAGTGATTCTGTGATTCTTGATGTGTTCATCCCCCAGCCTGGATTGATCCCAGGGATTCCCCTGACTCAGGTAAAGCACCAGCACTTGGTCTTGTTAAAACTCATTATTCCAATAAGCCACTTCTCGAGCTTGTCCAGGTCCCTCTGGATGCCCCTGTCCTTCAGGTGATTCACCTACACCTCTCAGCTTGGTGTCATCTGCAAACCTGCTGAGGGTGCCCTTGATCCCTTAGTGTCATTAATGAAGATATTAAATAACACTGGTCCCAATACAGACCCCTGAGGGACACCACTGGTCACTGATGTCCACTGAGACTCGGAGCTGTTGACTACAACCCACTGGATGCGACCATCCAACCAATTCCTTCTCCCTTGAAGAGTCCACTCATCAAATCCATCTGTCTCCAATTTAGAGAGAAAGATGTTGTGGGGCTCTGTATCAAAGGTTTTACAGAAGTCCACAGAAAGGACATCTGTAGCCCTTCCCATGTCCACTGATGGAGTAGCTCCATCAGAGAAAGCCACTGGGTTGGTCGGGCAGGACTTGCCCATGCTGAAGCTGTGTTGGCTGTCTCAAATCACCTCCCTGTCCTCCATGTGCCTTAGAAGAGCTTCCCAGAAGATCTGTTTCATGATCTTTCCAGGCACAGGGGTGAGGCTGACAAGGTGGTGGTTCCCAGGGTCCTCCTTTCTACCCTTTTTAAAGATAGGTACAATGCTTCCCTTTTTCCAGTTACCTGGGACTTCACCTGACTACTGTGCCTTTTCAAATATAATGGAGAGTGGCTTGGCAAGTACGTCAGCCAATTCCCTCAGGACTGGGATGCATCTCATTGGGTGACATGGACTGATGTACATTCAGGTTCCTCAGGTGGTCATGAGCCTGATCTTAGAGTGGGAGGCACTTTGCTCCCCCATTCCCCATCCTGCTGTCCATCCATTCAACAGGTGCGGGAAGAGAGGTTGCCATTGAAGACTGAGGCAAAAAAAATGTAGCCTTCTCCTTTGTCCATTCTTAACATTTTTCCAGCACTATCAGGGTGGTAACACCTTCTTTGACAACTGACAGACCAGTAGAAGTCCTTCCTGTTATTCTTTGTGTCCCTTGCCAGGTTCAGTTCCAGTTCTGCCTTGGCCTTCTTGACCTCATCCCTGCACAACTGGACTGCATCCCTATACTCTTCCCAGGATACCTATCCTTGTTTCTATTGCCTGTGCATTTCCTTCTTACCCTTTAGTTTGACCAGCAGGTCCCCACTGAGACATGCCCGTCTCTTGCCTTGCCCAATTTCTTGTTCCTGGAGATCACTGGCGCTTATGCTCTATGGAAAGCTTCCTTCAACATGTGCCATCTCTAATCTGCTTCCTTGTCTTTGAGGGCAATTTCCCAGGGGTTCCTACTGACTGACTCCTAGAAGAGCTGGAAGTTTGCCTTCCTAAAGTTCATCATCCCAACTTTACTCTTCCTCCCCATAATTCTACCAGGCACTCAAGTGAGCCTGACAGGCCTGTAGTTTCCAGGATCATCCTTCTTGCCCTTATTTAAAATTGGGAAGTTTGCCAGCTTCCAGTCAGCTGAGGCCTCTCCAGATTCCCAACACAATTCAAAAATTATTGAGAGAGGCCTAGTGGTGACATCAGCAGATCTTTGAGGAGCCGAAGATGGAGGCAAAGAATGCATTAAACATCTCTGTTTTATCCATGTCCCTATTTGTGAGGTGGCCATCCTCATCCTGTAATGGGCCAATGTTATTTCTTCACTGCCTTTTGCTATTAATGTATTAAAAAAACCCTCTTTTTTATTGTGCCCCACAGTTTTGGCAGCTCCAACTCCAGTTGAGCTTTGGCCACAAATATTCTCCCTCCAGTGGCGAGCAACATCTCCATATTCTTCCTATACTACCTGACCTTGCTTCCACTGGGCACACACCTTCCTTTTTAGCCTTATTTCCAAGAGATCACTGTTCAGCCACATCTGGCCTTCTGCCTCGACTGCTTGACTTCCAACATTGGGCAATTTCGTGCTCCTGTACCCTTAGGATGTGATGTTTAAATAGGGACCAGCATTGATGGATCCAGCACCTTCAGAAGTTTTTCCCCAGGGGACCTTACTCACTAGTTCCCTGAGCAGCCTGAAGTCTGCTCTCCTCATGTCCAGAGCTGAGGTTTTGCTGGCACTTTTCCTTCTGTCAACAGATTTTAAACTCGATCCCTTAATAATCACTGTGGCCAAGATGGCTGCCAATCACCACTTTGCTCACGAGATCCTGTGTTGACCAGCATCAGATCAAGGAGGGCATCTTTCCAAGTTGGCTCCCTTAGGACCTGTTCCATGAAGTTGTCATCCACATGTTTTAGCAATCTTCTGGACCTGTTTGTACCAGTTGTGTTATATTCCCAGTTAACAACTGGCAAGTTCAAGTCCCCCATAAGGACAAGGGTGGCTGATTTAGAGGTGTTCCTCAAAGAATAATTCATCGGTGTCATGGTCCTGGCTAGAAGGTCTATAGAAGATTTTCACTATGACATCCTCATTATTTGTTTGCCCCTTGATTCTTACCCAGAGGATCTCAACCATGCTATGGCCAACTGTAAGCTCAACACATTCCAGTCCCTCCATTACATACAGTGCCCCAGCCCCCCAACCTTACCTGCCCTTCCTATCCCTCCTAAAGAGGCTGCAATCATCCATCATGATACACCAGTCTTGAAGTAATTCAGAGCTGTACAATCACAGTCCCCAAGTCTTCAGAAGCCCTTGCTACTTCCACCTCAGAAGTACAGAAATACAGTCTGTACACATACCTTCAGTAATTGCCTCACATTTCCATGTTATATAAGAATGATTAGATATAACATCCTTCCTGTGTTTTTTCTCTGGATTGGTGTCTAGTGCCATTTCTTTTGTCCTCCCAAGCAAACAATTAATTATTTAGCTAACTTTCTTTATCAAAGTTTGCAAATTGTCAACCAAACTTTCAAGGACAAATGACAGTAGCAACAAAAAGCTCAGTATAAGCACTTGCTATTTGTCACTGGAAAATTTATCAGCATAACAAATCGCTTTCACTCCAAATTACAGGCCAAAACCTCACTGTCAGGGATCACCTATTCTAAATAGCACGAATTATCCACACCTCTTCAAAACATTTCTAAAATGCAAGATTAGAGGAAGTAAACATCTGGGAAGATTCTTGCAGCATCAAGAACTGGTTCTCTCAATCAGCATTTATTAATTTCTTTAAGAAGTCAAAATGGTAGCACCATTAGTAACAGTATTTCAGTTGTGTGGTTTGTCAATGAGAAATGGAAAATTAACGTACAGGTAAATCAAAAAACTCCTCTTCCACTTTTTCAGCCTCTTGAATGCTGAAACCTTACTATCTGAATTGTACAAACAGTTGTTTTCAGAAATATTCATGAAAGGTATATATTCAAAATGAGTTCCAAGACAACCAATTGAAACACCAGCAACTTTAACCAGAAAAATAATTCAAATATTCTTCTGCCTGAGTGGTTACTGAGCAAGTTATATTTCTTTAAGAAGTCTATGCAGCAGTGGGGGAAGATGTTGGAAAATTCTTTTAAATTTAGCACAATAGTATATGATCCCTATATTAGTAGTTAATGCTTAGTTTTGTAGCATATAGTGCTTAGTACAAATGCCAGAGATTACTGTGGCCTTGTGTTAACTCCCTACATCTGTGACTAATAAGTCTTATGCCAGCTAACGCTTCCTTGTTTACTTACAGCAGTAATTAATATGCGCTACCAGATGTCTTAGTTTTGAGAACAGAGAGCGCTGGAGTAAAGAATGATAGGGGAAGTGCATTGTGACCTGACCACATATTTGAGATACTCTTAAGGAGGAAAGATTGATCAGATGATCCAGGAACATAAAAGGCAATTTTGAGGAATGGGATGTTCCCAAACGACTACCAAAGACCCTCAAAAGAACCCTACACATATACAAATATGTTTGTGGAAATAACATGCATATATGCATGTATTTGGGGAATGTGATGAAAATGTAACAGACATATGATGAATATCTATTAGCTTCAGGAATATAACCTGGTCTGTTAGGTTACTGGGCATGCATGCTTTGAGGAGAATTCCTCATGCATCCAGTGCTGCTAATAAAGCAATGCCTGCTTCCAAACATTAAAAAAAAAAACTGTTTGGAGTGTTTATTTCCCAGTTTTAGGTGACAATGGTAATAATATATTTGAGTGGAAGTAGCTTAGATTCACAATGTTGTTAAACTAATAAGCTCAATTTTGTGTACAGAGTTTAAAAAAATACATTTACAGTAATTTCACGAATATAAGCCGCATGGACTATAAGCCGCATCTCTGGGTATTGGCAAACATTTCGTTTTTTGTCCTTAAATAAGCCGCACCCGAATATAAGCCGCTCTGTCGTTCACTGCGAGGACCCGCGTGCAACAAAATTGCCAAATAGTAACAGAATCGCGGCATGGCGGGGGGTTTACTGGCTCGGCTAAGGCTGTGCAGG
>PYHW01009422.1:206333-218570 GCA_013186435.1 Turdus rufiventris
CCAGTCACCTGGGACCTCCTCAGTTGGCCAGGACTGCTGGTAAATGATGGACGATGGCTTGGTGACCTCTTCTTCCAGCTCCCTCAGTACGCTTGGTTGAATCCCATCCAACCCCATAGACATGAGTGGGTCTAAGTAGCATACAAAGCCTTTTCCTCATCCTTTGTCACTATGTTTACTTCCACTTCAAGTACAGGTGGAGACTCTCCTCAGCCCTCCTTTTGTTGCTGATGTATTTGTGGAACCACTTTTTGTTGTCTTTTACAGCAGTAGCCAGATGAAGTCCTAGCTGGGCTTTGGCCCTTCGAATTTTCTCCCTGCATGACCTCACTACATCCTTGTCCTCCTGAGCTGCCTGCCTCTTTTTCCAGAGGTGATGCACTCTCTTGTTCTCCCTGAGTTCCATTCAAAGCTCTCTGTTCAGCCAGGCCAGTCTTACCTGCCGGCTTGTCTTTCAACACATGGGGACAGCGTGCTCCTGCTCCTTTCAGATTTCTTTCTTAAAGCACATCCAAGTTTCCTGTAGCCCATTGCCCTTCAGGACTGCCTGACATCTGATAAGTTGATGTCCCCCACGAGAACAAGGGCCAGCGATCGCGAGACTTCTCACAGCTACTCATAGAACATTTTGTCTGCTTCTTCATCCTGGCTGGGTGGTCTATAAGAGACTCCCATCAGGAGATCTGCCCTGTTGGCCTTCCCCTTGATTCTTATCCATAAACACTCAACCCTATCGGTACCATCATCAAGCTCCAGACAATCAAAACACTCCCTAACATACGAGAGGTATCTAAAGTCTCTCCTTCCTTGCCGATCCCTTATAAAGAGTTTTTTGCCATCCATTGCAGCATTTCAGTCATACAAGTCATCCCGCCATGTCTCCATGATTGCAACTATGTCATAGTTTCCCTGCTGCACCATGGCTTCCAGCTCTTCCTGTTTGCTGCCCATGCTGTGCGCATTGGTGTAGATGCAATTCAGTTGCATTTGCTGATGATACAAAACTGGGGGGAGTGGTTGATACACCTGAAGGCCGTGCTGCCATTCAGGGGTACCTTGATAGGCTGGAGAACTGAGTGGAGGTTCAACAAGGGCAAGTGTAGGGTCCTGCACCTGGGGAGGAATAACCCCATGTACCAGAACAGGTTGGGGGTGACCTACTAGAGAGGTAGTAGTTGGGGAATATATATTCATTTAATGCCAAGAACAGCTTCTTATTTTGAAGAATTTGCATTGCTGAAGTAAAGACTGAGAAAAATACCTGATGAGATTGTGTATTATAGTAGATTCCTTCATTACAAAACTCTCTTGTTTAAGATATTACTTCTTAGCTAATATTTTTCATCAGCATAATTCTTTCATCTAAAAAGAGAAGACTAATAAAACTAATAACTCTCTTAGAGTTCCAGTGTACTAATCCCTGTAAGGAATGTAGGTAGCCTGGTTTTATCAATACACTTGTTGAATACAACAGTTTTTTGCTTCCACAAGCTAATTTTGGAAGACAAGAGTTGCCCCTAGTTTTCATAAGGTAAATTAAATACATCTTTAAAACAAAAGTCAAAAAAAGGCCTGCTTGTTATCAGGCTTTGATCAAGTTTTGTAACTGTTGTAGGCATCACTAAGACCACACAGTTCAAAGAACTAAAATCAAAAAATAAAAATGAAACTTCAAGTGCTGTCCTCTTAGGAGGTGTTAAGAGACTGCGTGCCAAACTTGTAAAGAAGAGTCACAACATGCTTCATCCACAGGATGAGATGCTCATTGAGAAAGTGAAGAAGTTGAAAATACTATGGACGAAAGTTGCTGATTTTTTTCATTTATATTCAATACTTTAGCAATAATTTCTCCCACATGAACTGAAGTCACTGGGAAAACATATAAATAAACCAGGCCATAAAAGCATATAACAGGCCTGTAAGAAAAAATATTAAAAGGAATTTTTGCCTTTGACAACATTACTATATTACTGAATAGGTTATGCAATTGTCTCATCTAACTGACAGGGGAATCTTCAGAAAGACACGTTAACTATAAACCTATTTAGAATCTAGTATTGTTTACATCAATATATTGATACGATAATTGCAGAGAGACTCTACCATCTCTTTATAATACTCACGAGTAAGATTTTTTACTTTTCATACTTTCATCAGTGTTACAAACTGTTCCAAAGGAGAGATCTAGAAAAATCTTTAAACTTGCACATTAAAGTTGCACAGTTGAGTGCACACATCTGAAACCAAAATATATTTTCCGTGATTTTATTAATCAACAGCATCCTCATAAAATATCTGACTTTTAAGGCAGCTAAACACATACTTTCTTTATCATAGCAAATATTTGTTTTATCATTATAAACTTATCTAGGTAACATACATCACTACTTATCCTGTGCACCATCTGTAGATAGTCTTCATTTGAGCCATGTCTAGAATTATCAGCATGATGATTAGCTGAATTTCCAGACAACTGACTTGAAACTTTATTTTCATGGAGATTCCTCATCCCAACTGTGACAATGGGACTGGATACTGAAGCTGAAATACAGAAAAATAAAAATAACTATACCAATATATTCACACAATTATTAACTCTCAAAAATCTCACAGAAAAGGCCATAATATTAATGAGTTGGATGCAAGAGGTCTAGGATTGGAACAAGAATCCCAACTTTCTTCACTGAATCCTTTTTCCACAAATACCTTGAATAAAATTAGTATCTAAGTTTTGAATTTTCAAGAGACTTAAACCTAAATTCCATGTACAGATTAGCCAAGCTTCACTCCACATCTATCCTAATTACAGTCAGCATCATACTCATAGGTTATAGAAAACTTTATTTTCTTCTATATGATATGCATTCACTACCTTTATTAACTTCCAAGGTATTCATGAGACATATAACATTACATACAGAACAGCTATATGTGTTCTAAGCACACTGCTAAACTTTAGGAACAGATGATTTAAAATAATGTAACAAATTCTACTTCCAAGAAAGGATAATGCCTAGATACTTAACAGTGTTCATGTTGTTCAAGATTGTTTTTAGAAAAGGGAAGAACAAAGAAATCCATTAATTCTAAAGGTCATCTTTGCCAGTTACTGCATACCTTGAGTATAATTCCAGCCAACTTAGCCTAGCCTACACTGGAAAGGTTTGGTAAGATTAAATAAGCTGACAGAAAAATTTACATTACACTGCCAAAAAATATGTCTTCAGTAATACAGATAAACAATTGCCATAGCTAACAAATAAAAAGTTTTAGGATTTTTTTTATTTTTCTATTGTCATGTATATGTGACAACTATGCAAAATCAGTGTACATAGAGGAGAAGCATTAACGCCAAGGTCACTAGTTAAATCCCTACATGGGCCCTTCATTTAAGAGTTGGAATCAATGATCCTTCTGGGATTTTTTGAAATTAAATAAATACTACCACTGTACAGTCAGGAAAGCAAAGCTTAAGCATACCCCAAAAATTCCCTACCAACTCCAAGATTTGTATTAAGCATGTGACCCCTTCAGAGAAATTAGAGAGCTGTGAAACACACACATGAAGATAAAGCTGACATGAGATAGGAGAATAAAATAAATGTTTTATAAAATAATTACCTTGCTGCATCTGAGGATGTGTTGTATAACTTGGAGGATGTGAATATGGCATGTATCCTGCAGGACTTTGAGGAGCATATGGAC
Organism: Turdus rufiventris; assembly: GCA_013186435.1. Taxonomy (NCBI): domain Eukaryota; kingdom Metazoa; phylum Chordata; class Aves; order Passeriformes; family Turdidae; genus Turdus; species Turdus rufiventris. Next base: position 210,039 of record PYHW01009422.1, read on the forward strand.
TAGGCACTGGACTGTTCTGTTGTGCCAAAAATCTGTTACCAGAGCTTGTTTGTGGTGGCACAAACCGGCTAAAAAATAAAATTAAAAAGTTTGAACAAGGTGGAAGAGTAAATTTATACAAATTTCTTATTTCTTTTAGAAGACTGAGAGAGCTGGGGGTGTTTAGTCTGGAGAAAAGGAGGCTCAGCGGCCACTTTATTGTTGAAAGGAGGTAACAAACAACAGGACAAGAGGAAATGGCCACAAGTTATTCCAGGGGAGGTTTAGATTATGTATCAGGAAAAATTTCTTTACCAAAAGGTTTGTCAAGCATTGGCACAGGCTGCCCAGGGAAGTGATTAAGTCACCAACCTGGAGGTATTTAAAATGTGTGTACATGTGTCACTTAGGGACACGGTTTAGTAGTGGACCTGACAGTGTTAGGTTAACGGTTGGACTTGATGATCCTAGAGGTCTTTTCCACCTAAATGATTCTATAGATACATGCTATTTGTTGACACACAAGTTTGAAAAAGAACCAAAAAGTTTATGAGAAAGCTGATGGAAGACTGGCCAAATTACTGGGCCTATCCTCCTCTGAGCAGCCTTTTGTATAACTGTTACAGCAGTATTCCATCTTTTTACAAGCCTTCTTTTCCACCCTTCTGTCACATTGGTAATGTTATACATGCTGGAACACATAGCCTCTTCTCTCTTGCCCTCCTGCCACAGGTAGAGAATAGCTGTAGGGGTGTCAGGAGGCAGGGGTATTATTTTAGCAGGAAAGAAAGTTTGCCAAAATTATGTGAGGGAGGGACAGCAGGGAATCCTGACTAATCAGAATACAAAGATTACTCACTAGCAAAAAGATGTTGCTTTGCCAGCTAAAGAAACTCACCCTGCTGTCAGACATGCAAAATATATCCTGACACTGATCACCTTCCATTCACATACTTGGAACAAGAATTGACTGTCACTGTAGACAGAATTTGCAGTTTCCTGCCCATCCCACCCCATTTAAAAGAGAATGTTACCTGGAAGGGCTATGTGAGATAGTGGTTTGTTGATAATTAGAAGATGCAGGACTACCTCTCATGGAATTCTGAGAAATATTAAACTGCGACATCATCATCCCTATTAAGAAGATAGCAGCATTACTTTACATGCATTTCCTTTTTAATCAATTAAGTCTCTCATTTCAGAAATTAATATATACAAAGAGATTATAAACTTTACAAACATTGACATCTTATACCTACAACTGTTAGAAAACATTTTTAAAATATTGATTTCATGTAAGATGTCCATTTTACACCATGACATAAAAAGAATGTTCCCTAAAGGAGTATTAATTCAATAAAAAATATCAACAGCACTTCCCTCTTCTGTTCCCTAGCCAAAAACCTGCTAGAAAATAGTAACATTTTATAACAGGCCATATACTCCACACCCCAGACTTGTGTGTGGAGTACTCAATGTGCCAATAAAATTTGGAAACTTCACAAGTCAGAAGAACACAGAAAACGTATCTCCCAACAATCATCTAAGGCTGAGTGGTGCAAGATATTCTCCCTGCTCCACCAATGCCCTAGTGGTTCCTTTCTACCCAGAGACAACAGCTTTCTATCCCACCTCCACCACAGGAATGTTATCAAAGAAGGTGCTGAAATATTTTCAGTTGCAAAGAACCATCAGTATCCCATCTGTAGTTGCCAACAGCCTGTAGATTCCCACAGTCATGCTTTGAAAATTCAGTTGTCCTAGGTGGCAAGCCACAACTACCAATGGGCCTGGAATTAACTTGCATCTTTATTAGGGAGAATTTAAATGAATCTTTTTTTGTTTTCTCTCTTCCATACAGATATAAAGTATTTCTAACCACCACATAACACTGGAAGTTAAAATGGTACAGGTGCACAAGAACTTATATGACTTTAAACCAGGTGATTTTAATTATGGAATTGAATGTCTTGCAGCTAAAACAGCATCAGAATTCACATACAGTAATTTTACAACCACAAGGCGCACTGGACTATAAGGCGCACCCCTGGGAGTCGGTAAATTTCGCAACTTTGTAGATCATATAAGGCGCACCGGACTATAGGGCGCACTTTTTTTTTTTTGCAGAAAGGATCTGCCCCCAGCTCCCCCTGCGCGGTTGCTGGCTGAGGCCCCACCTCAACCTGGCGGCCATAGGCCCCCAGGCCTGCCTGTACCCAGCAGGAGGGGCGCCACAAGCCCCTGGGCCCGCCTGTACCCAGCGGGGCCGGGCTATGCCTTCCGCCGCTCCGTGCCACCTCCCCGGGGCTGGGGCATGCACGCTGCCGCTCCGTCCCCCCTCCACGGAGCCGGGGCATGCCTGCCGCCACTCCGCCCCGCCTCCACGGGGTCGGGGCATGCCTGCCGTCACTCCACCCCGCATCCCCAGGGTCGGGGCATGCCTGCTGGGGCGCCGCAGTCCCCTGGGCCCCCCTGCACCCGGCAGCCACGGCTCTGCCTCCACCTGGCAGCCGTGGCCCTGCTGGCTCCCACCGTGGCTCGCGGCTCACACTTCCGGGTTTGCAAATTTCCGAACTTTGTCCATTATATAAGGCGCACCGGACTATAAGGCGCACTTCCAGGTTCGGGGGAAAATTTTAGTCCAAAGGGTGCGCCTTATAGTCATGAAATTACGGTACACACTGCAGCTTGGGAAGCCACAGCAAGTGATCCAAAGCCATGGGTAAAAGCACATCAGCAATGCAAATATTTAAACCTAGGTTTAGAAAGATGGCTGACTAATCCAGAGTGTTTGGGTGTCATCAATCTTTGCATTACTATCACTGATTTCAATTACTGCAATATTCACACAAGCAAAGCTAGTTTCCGAAATCCTCCCTGTCATCCTCTTTTCTCTTCCCCTCTCCCCAACAAAGAAGTGATGGAATAATCCCCCAGGAATTAAGCCATTACTACCTCCTGGTAGGTATGAAGTGCTGCATTCCAAGTATATTAGCCCAGACAAACTAGCCCAGAACAGGAGTGAAATTCTCATATTGTGCTGAAAAATAAATAAATAAATAAAAAAGAGACCTCCATACTTTAGTACAGAGGACATTTCATTGTCCAGAGTAACAGAAGTGGACTCCTCAACTCCTGCAAAATTTGATTAAATGAACACTGGTTGCCTTGCACGGAGGCAAGTGAGGAGGAAACTCCAGAGGTGTTGGAGGTATGCTCACTGCCCACACACCTCTCACAGCCACTCTCACCACAGCTAGGTAGTAGTTAGTCAAACTACTAACCTTTAACATTCGTGTACAGAAAGCTGACAGAATGTGTCAGTATGAGTATGAACTATGCAGAAGTTTCATTTTATGCTTAAAACAGACTGCGCTTTTAAAATACTTGAAAAGTATATCTCTTTTATCCTCTGCAAATTTAAAACATGCTTTTGGTTTAAAAAAGTATGACAGAAAATATAAAAAGTAATACATTTTAATGCCATTTAAAAAACCCTAAAACTTATTTTGTGACAGGCAGTTCTTATCTCTTTATTTCTGTTAGGGGAGACAATCTAGATAACTTCAAAAAACCAACCAAATTAAACACCCAAATTCCCCAGTGCCCATCCCCCACCCCTTGCCCCACTAAAACCCCCCAAACAACAACAACAACCAACCAACCAAAAAAATAAAAAAAACCCACCACATCAGTGCCTCTAAAGTTTTCAGACAGGTAACAAGTCTGTCTAGTAATGATGCAATGAGGAACGAGTAAAAATAAGCCCAAACATTTAGTCTAAAAAGGAGTTGAAATTAGTCTGTGGTCATTAACACTAAAATAGCTTCTTGTACATTTTTTACATTGTTGTTCATATCACTAAGCAGCAGATTTATGGCTTCATTGTGCATTTCCATACCTTAAGATACTTAAGAATTTATTTTAAACGCAACTTTAATTTTGATTGTTGGTAATGCTCAGTTTTGATAAATCATCCTAGTAATAACATTCACACAATCACGGGATATGGGTCAGGTTGGAAAGGACCACAGTGGGTCATCTGGTCCCACCTCCCTGTTCCAGTAGAGTCATCCCAGAGCACATGGCACAGGGTTGTGTCCAGATGGGTCTGGAATATCTACAGCGAGGGAGACTCCACACCCTCTCTGGGCAGTCTGTTCCAGTGCTCAGTCACTGCACAGAAAATAAGTTCTTCCTCATGTCCAGGTGGAACCTCCTGGCCATCAGTTCCTGCCCATTCCTCTTGTCCCATTGGTGGGCCCCACTGAGCTGAGCCTAGTCCATTCTCTGACCCCTCCCTGCAGACACTGACAGACATGTATGAGGTCCCCTCTCAGCTGTCTCCTCTCAAGGCTGAACAGCCCCAGCTCCCTCAGCCTTTCCTCATAAGAGAGGTGCTCCAGTCCCTTAATCATCCTCACAGCCTCTGCTGGACCCACTCCAGGAGCTCCATGTCTCTCCTGTCCTGAGGAGCTCAGAACTGGACACAGCATTGCCAATGAGGAGAGGGGCAGGATCACCTCTCTGACCTGCTGCCATTGATCTTCCTTAATGCATCCCAGGATTCCATTGGCCTTCTTCATCACAAGGGCACACACTTGTCCACCAGGAGCCCCAGGTCACCCCAGCCTGTACTGGTGCCTGGGGTTGTTCTTCCCCAGGTGCAGGACCCTGCATTTGCTTTTGTTGAATTTCAGACAGTTCTTCTCTCCCAACTCTCCAAACTGTTGTAGTCCTTCTGAAGGGCTGCACAGCACTTGGAGGTATTGGCCAGATTTGTATCCTTAACATATACTCCCAGTGTTGAATGCAATTTTTTTGGCTCAGAAAAAAGGGATATGCTTAAATCCATTTTAGCATTCCTACTTCCAAAGAATATAAAAACATGGCTCAAGATCACAGAAAAAGCCTTGTATGATTAAACTGTATTGAAGCATCATGCATGCTTAAGCAAAGATTGCTCACCAACAGGCAATTTTTCAGTTAAATATACAGTCTTATTGAAAGCATATGTCTACAAAGTTTTTCCCTTTTACAGGCACACATGCATTTTAATTCTTCTACAGATGAAAAAAAAAAACCAAAGCAACTGATTCTTAGAAAAAGATGCATAAGATTTTAATTCTCAAAAATGCACAAGTAATTAAAGTGAATTTTAAGTCCTTTCTGCATCATAAGCTATGCTATGACGACCAACCTATTGCAACATGGTATTTTAGATTATCTTCTAACAGATATCTGCTGAAAGACAAAGCCAGTGTTGAGAAGAGAAAAAAATATTATGAAAAGTGAGATTAAATAATAGCCTAATTCAAAATAATTATGATAGCACCCAGAACTTTCTCTCTCATGTTGCCCTTGTACTGATGCTGCACAGTAATGTGATGCAGTCTGTGGAACCTAGTAATAGAAAACAGTCTGAAAAAGCTAATTTAAAAATTATTTTGTATGAACCTTGTTTCAACAGTGGGGCTATTATCAAAAGACATGGAACAAAGGTTTGAACACTGCTGCTACTTTACCTGAAACAAAATATGCCAGCAATTTCAGAGGGGGGGGGGTGCACCCAGGATACAAAACAAGTATTCAGATATATCTTTCTTGCACTACTTGTTAATCATAACTAAAAACAATTTTTGCTCTAAACTTAGTCTTAAGCTACAAATCAATATGACTGTGGAAAAAACATCAGCACAGAATTCTGCTTGTGCTTTTCCTTATATTCACATGCATTCAACACATAATATTTAGGTTTCTGAACCAAGAATTTTATTCCACATTTAATGTATAGTAATTTCACGATTACAAGCTGCACCTGATTATAAGCCACACGTCCGGGTGTCGGCAACGTTTAGGTCTTTGTCCATATATAAGCCGCACTGGATTATAAGCCGTATTTTCGTTCTCAGGGAGGACCCGCGTGCAACAAAGTAACAAATTAGTAAGAGAATAACGGGATCACTCGCCCTGGCCCGACGCTGCCCCACAGTGCCGACAGGAGCCCGCTCGCACCTGCAGCGGCAGCGGGAGGCATGGAGCCTGCCTTCACCCGTGGCGGCGGCAGGTGGGAGGCACGGAGCTTCCCGCCTCCCTCCCGCGCTGCCAGCAGGGAGCCCGCCTCCACCCGCCGCGCAACAGAGTAACCAATTTGTAACAATCGCGCAATCCCAGGTTTTACTGGCAGGTGCTCGGCTCGGCACCCTGGCTCGCACGTCCGGGTTGGGAAATTTCAGAACTTTTTTCATATATTGGCCGTTCCTGAGTGTAAGTCGCATTTCCGGGTTGGGAGCAAAATTTTAGTCAAAATGGTGTGGCTTATAATCGTGAAACTACTGTAGTTATTTAGCCAGGTGGTCTTTCTGCTCTTGGATTAGAAAAGAAGGCCAGAAGAAATGAATTTGAGTCCAGTTTGTCCATACTAATGCTGGAACTGACACTCAAGGAATCATGGTGCAGAGGGCCCACCCCAGGCAGAGTAAATAGACACGGGGTCCCAGTGCCTTCTTTCCTTCTCAGTTCTGGGTATTACAAATACTGGATCACAGTATCCAGCACTGACTTTATCATATGCTGGACTCAACAGAAGGCAAAAGGACAAATATTCAGAAAGAAGACAGTAAGGAAGACAGAAGATATTAATTTGAAATACTAGAAAAGAACCTAAATTTCATTCTTATGGCTGGCAAAATGCATTACATAAGATCTCTACCAAACTCTCAAGTGTTCTACAAATTATGACTTCACAGAGATCACAAAATATGTTCAGAAAGCAGAAGAAAGCCCATCCTTTTCTACCAGAACACATCAGTATACTCTCCTTTGACCTTGGAGATGTGAATGGGATGTACTAACAGCTAACATGGCAGCCACAATTTGCCAGCATCTAGCTTAAAGATCCTCCTATTTCCAGGTAAGAGTATGGCCCATTTTCCATAGAAAATAAAGCCACACTTCACCTAGCTTTTCCAAACATTCATTACAGGGCCTTCTTCCTCTCAGAATACTGCCTCTCTTTTGCACTGAAAAAGAATTATTTTACAATACAAAACTGGTGGGAAAATGTGTGTTATCAACATTATTCTCATACTAGATCAAAAAATCACACCACTCTACCAGCTATTAAGAAAAAAATGAAGCCTATCCAAACCAAAACCACAACAAGTATATGTTCTTTGTGGAACCACTACGCAAAAACTGTCAGGACAGTCACAACTCTGCCAGCAGCTGGAAAAATAATAGTAATTTCACGACTACAAGGCGCACCGGATTATAAGGCGCACTTTTTTTTTTTTTTCAGTGAGGATCTGCACACAACAAAGTAATGAATTAGTAACGGAATCGCCTGATCGCGGGGTTTACTGGCAGGTGCTCAATTTGCAAACATTTTTCACAGATTGGCGAAGCCTTTAAACGCAGCCCCAGGCACCTTCCCCACGCACGGGGTCTAGCACTTCCGCCTGCCCCCAGCGCTGGCTGGCACAGCTCTTGCGGCTGGTGCAGCTCTCACGGCTGGTGCGCCTCGCGGCTCGGGGCTCCCGCGGGGCTGCTGTGCCTCACAGCTCGGGGTTCCCACGCCTCATGGCTCGCACTTCCAGGTTGGTAAATTTCCGAACTTTGTCCATATATAAGGCCCACCAGATTATAAGGTGCACTTCCGGGTTTCGATCAAAATTGTAGTCAAAAGGGTGTGCCTTATAGTCGTGAAATTACTGTATACTCTGCAACAGCTACCTCCAAACCCAGAACCTGGAGACTCTATTCATAGTTTAAATTTCAGGATATATGTATCAATGACCTACTAAATATTTAGCACTGCCTTTTACATTTTCATTCCTGGAAATTTCTGCATTCTTTCAAGGAACATTATGTGTTCTGTCTTTAGCAAGTTCTTTTCAAATGTTGTATTGCTTTTTTTTTCACTAGACTAGGTGAATCAACTTAATTATCAAATTTTATTATTTTTCCCCTCCAAAAACACCCTAACACTTTCTATTCCCTGTGGACTCCAGTAACACTTCTATTTAGATCTCTACAATGCTAGTGAAGCTTTATCCTCACATTGTGAAAACTCTGAAAATCCCCCTACTCATTCATAGTTTAGTATTTAAAGAAAATATTTCAGGTGCAGATGAAGAAGTCTCCAGATCTACAAGTAGAATCTGTCCTATTAATCCTCTGCTTGGTCTCTCCCCTTCTCCATCTTTGCTATCTAGCAGTATATCTCACTAAACCTCAGGAAAGAATTAGCTATCAAAACAGTAAAATCTGTAGGGCATCACAAATTGCTGAGAAGAGGAGATGGTACATATGGTTCATTCAACCTTATTCTTTACCTCAGAGCTATTAAAAACTACCACTACAGTGATATACTGTAATTGTACAGATTTTCAATATAGAACAAAGCATCTGTTCCCAACTTCAATTTACTAAGACAAATAAATAAACCTACCTAAAAAGAAATTAAGATTACAGTAATTTCACGACTATAAGGTGCACCCTTTTGACTAAAATTTTCCCTCGAACCCGGAAGTGCGCCTTATAGTCCGGTGC
>PYHW01009422.1:256920-267590 GCA_013186435.1 Turdus rufiventris
CTGTATTTCTATTTTAATTTCCCTAGTAAAGAACTGCTATTCCTAATTCCCATATCTTTGCCTGAAAGCTCCTTGATTTCAAAATTATCATACAATAATTTCACAATTACAGTAATTTCACGATTATAAACCGCACCATTCTGACTACAATTTTGGTCCAAACCTGGAAGTGCAGCTTATAATCAGGTGCGGTTTATATATGGACAAAGAACGAGAAGTTGCTGTTTTAGTTTGGAGGACAGGTGTCTGCTGAGAAAGGCAGGAGCTTCTCTTTGAAATGGAGAATGTAAAACCCCTCCCTCCAAATTATTATAATTTTGAAATCAAGGGGCTCTCAGGCAAAGATATGGGAATTAGGAATAACATTTATTTTCTAGAAATTTAAACAGAAACCAGAAATGGCTGAAATTGATCAAGCTTCAACTACCTTAAACTTGCATCAATATTAACATATACACTCAAGCAGAAATAAAGAGTATCTAGTTCTCAGTTCCCCATCTTTCCTTTTTTCATTTGACACTGAGTCACCTACATGGATAGGGATACTATCTTTTGCTAGCTAGTCACCCAGGCTTTCAAACTCTCAAGTTCCTTTCCTGTTCTCCAGTAGTGTAATACCTTACCTTACCACCAACCTCTGTGATAAAACACAACTGAGAACAGAGCATCAAGGAAAAGATCGGTTCTTGGGAGAACAGGCTGCTTATCTTCTCCAAAAAATTTAAACTCTTCCCATTAAACTCACAGGACATAATCCAGGGACAATTCTCAATTCATAACTCTTTTTTCTGTCTTTAACAGTTGCCATGGGAAACCATAAATTAAAGCTTGCAAAACCACAAGTGGCCTTCACAGACCAGGCATTTGACATGACTGCATGCTTTGGGACACATGATAATATTGGATAATGTGAAATAGCACTTTAGTACTATATAGAGTACTGCTATTAGTATAAATTTGCCTTGGATATAAATATTCATTTCTATTTGTTTTCAAGGCTCATGTTACAAAGAACTTGAGCTCCTCCCAATGCTAATTATTCCCAATGTTTCCTGACAGCAAATATCCTTTCCCACATCTTCTAAGACATTGGCTGTTGAGTAGGTGATTCTTATTTCTAAAGGATATTAAGGCAAGTTTTCAAACATAGTTCTGTCCTTTTCAATGGAAAAGTATATATATGCCTTTCAAACAGGTAATTATAAAAATTCTCTCACATTATCTGAAGCTAATTAACATCTACATTAACATACCGCTGAGGAATATGTAAGCTACATGAGCACTAAATTTCTTAAACTGTGTTCAGAATGCAGAAAGTTGCTGTAAACAAATCACAAGTGGAAGCCTATCACTACATCTTTGCAATGAGCACTCAGGGCCACAACCCGCCCCGTTCCCCAAAAATAAAACCACCTTTAACTCACAAAGATTCATGAAATGTCTAACAACAATTTTATCATAATCATAATCAACCACAAGAACAATGCTAAGCGACTATGACACAATCATTGAAACTATTATTGGTCTTCAGAGGGTAAATCTATACTACAAAATAATTATATATTATTAAAAGAAAAAAAAAGTTTCTTAAATAGTAAAAATATAAGATCTGAAAATAAAATTTCAAAAACAAAGTACTCATTATCTAATCATCTCTGAGTGCCTGGTCATCACAGAGGAAAGACTGTTAGCTCAAACATGAGAGATAGTGCAACCCCTATCACAGATGTGTTTACATTCAAGAAGCTTGATAAATGTCATTATTTTTAAAAAGAGAAAAAACGGTCAGAACTATAAAACCAAGCACTCAAGTATTAAGAAATGTGAAAATTATGGTTATGCCTACAATTCAGTCCCTTGTGCATTACAATAGTCATTCATTCAAGGATCACGTATTGTTTTTGTTATTCACAAGATCCCTGCCTCATATATGGCACATGACATATATATAATTAAACAAATAAGAATTACACAAAAAAGGAGATTCTTTCTTTGGGACATTACATTTTTTTACTAAGGAAATCGAATAAAATGGTTAATAAATCAAATCAATTTTAAAAAGTTTCCTATCCAAGAGAACTTTTGCTGGAAACTGACAATTTGTAAAAAAATAACTTCTTTTAAAAATAATTTTCTATCACAAGGAAAGAAATAAAAATCCTACCTGTTCCATAATATATCCACAGCCTCTGGGTCATGTCTGGAGCACATGATTAGACCATAAAAAGACAGATGGTGGAAGAAAAGCTCAACAACTTCTCTGTCTGATACAGATCAGACATTTGAACCTGAACTTCCTACATCCCAAAAGCAATGTTCTGGTTAGGAACATGCTTATAATACCTGTGAACAGTCTTGCTTTCCTAACAAAGCCATACAGCAGCTAGAAAACAAACTGACATCAGAATGAAATGGTCTGACCACTAGGCTGCAGAGGTTTCCATTCAATCAGTTTACACCAACTACAACAATTATTTGTTTAAGAGGCAGAGTTCTTTTCCTAACAGCCAATAACCAAAGCTTAGGGTACTCTCCAGGGTTGCTAGTTCCTGCTCAAAATTAATCACTTTCAATATTTCAGACACACCGTTTAATTACTTTGGGTCACTAGTTCTTGTCTCTGCTCTTACTGATAAACTTTAAGATATTTTGGTTTCTTCACAATATGGAAGATTGTTCTTTTTAATTTTTCAGGACAGAAAATCTATTCTTGTCCAGCTCTTGGCATGATCAAGACAGCTGAAACTGAATAGATGTTTTAAGGCCATTGGCAAAATCCCATTCTCTACTTCTTAGGAATCTACCACAAGAAACAATGTGCTTGATATGTTGAAATGCAGGGTATTCACAACCACTAAGTCAAAGAAAACAATGCTATGAACTTCATAAGTGCTGTAAAGTAACTCTACAAATCTCAAGAATAAAGCATATCAAATTGAAAATTGCCTATAAATCTTGTGTCAACTTGCTATTTGACTCAGTTTCAGTCTTCCATCTGTAAAATGAAAATATTTAACAGATGTGCAAAAAAACCTCCAGTGTTTATAAAGTACAGATATGTATTTTGAGATAATTCCTACAAATTCATAGATTGAAACACTTCAGCATTCATGAACTATTTGGATGGCATACAGCAGGTAAGGCACTAGGCTGCACAATTATGAAGAAAAACAAATATATCAAGTGGGTTATAACAGTATACCAGTCAGCTATGATTTCCCATGCACTGTATGAAGCACTGAATTGGAACCAGAAGGGTAAGGGGAAATACAGTAATGTAGTTAAAAGCCCAGTGTATGGGGAAGGGAGTTGGATTAAATTTGTTTCTGCAATTTTAGCCTGTTGTTTCCTTATCAGAGTCCCTGACTGCAGCCCAGCATTCTTTAACTGCTCCTGTAAAATGCATTGCCTGTCTACACATACACATGCCTCCAGGAAATAAAGTGCTTCAAATCAAGACAGAGAAATAATCTGAAAAAGAAAATATCTAACCATTTAAAGAATGTTGAGATCTCCAATTAGAAAACCACTTAGAACCAACTGATACACATACTAAAACAATATTTTTTTTCTATAATTTTTCCCAACTTAGTTTAATATGAAAAAAAGTTTTTCAGTGTTTCCTTTTTTAGTTACTGAGAGGTATAATTTTGCTTCTCTAACGCTGTTCTGTTTCTCCAAAATCAAAATGTTAAAAAATTATTTTTAAAAAGGAGTATAAAAATAGCATCAAAAGAAAGTTTTAAAGAAGTAAAGAAATAAAATCTGTACGCAGGAAACATTCAAACTGGACAAGGTAGTCAAAAGCACAAAATAAAAATAACAAGAAGAAGAAAATATTTTCCTCCTTCAATTGAAATAATTGCTACAACTAACACCTCGAGAATAATTAATTTTGTATTTCCATAACATGAATAAAATAACTACATCCTCCTTAAGCAGTTAGCTTTTGTGATAAACAGCAGACCAATATAAACTCCTAACACTAGAGCAAAAGCAGCATGGTGACAGCTCTTGCTTCCCATATACACACACTCTTTAAATGTGCTAAAAAATATAATATAAACAAAAAATAAGTCATCTTAAAAACATTTCTACATTAAGTATTTCTGCATGTTAAATATATTTTTATGACAAAAAAAAATACAACTACATAAACTGTGATGGTGCAACTAATTCAAGGAACAAATAAAACAAAAAAACCCCTCATTACAAATAGGCATCATCTTAGGTTTCCCTCTATAAATACATCTATTTTTCATACCAGAAAAGTGCATGTTTTCTGATTTAAGAAAAAGACCACATCATAAACACAACTCAGGCAATATAAACTTGACAGGAACTACATAACTCCAGTAGCTTATTTCCTGCTCTCATATATATTTAAAGCAAACCTCCTTCAATAAGTCAGAAAAGTTCAAACAATGGTTTAATTTTTATTAAAATGAAGAGTGGACAAAAGAAACAAATGAGCTCATGTCCCTTCTGGATGATGAAACTACCCAAGAACTACAACTACAGTAATTTCACGACTATAAGGCGCACCCTTTTGACTAAAATTTTCCCTCGAACCCGGAAGTGCGCCTTACAGTCCGGTGCGCCTTATCTGAGGGACAAAGTGGCAAAAGTTGCCAACCCAGAAGTGCAAGCCGCGAGGGGGAGTGGCCCCGCAGCAACGTCGGGATGTAAGGGGAGAGGGGCTGCGCGGGGCAGGCCTGCTGGCATTAGGGCGTCCCCCGCGTGGGGGGAGGGAAAGCCGCCAGCATCAGGGCATCCCCCACACGGCATCGGGGCGGCCCCGGCGCGGGCAGGGGGGAAGCCACCGGAATCGGGGCGGCCGCCGCGTGGAGGGGGGGGAAAGCTGTTGGAATCGGGGCGGGCCCGCCGGCATCGGGGCAGACCCAGCGCAACATCAGGGCGGCCCCAGTGCACGGGAGGGAAAAGCCGCTGGAATCAGGGCAGCCGCCACGTGGGGGGGGAAGAGCCGCCGGCTTCGGGGCAGTGGCGTCACGGGGTGAGCCTGCCGGCATCGGGTCACCTGGAGCGCCAGGGAACTCCCGGAGCAGTGGGGCCCCGCGGACGCTGCACGGAGCGGCGGCGGCCATGCCCCAGCCCCGGGAACGCCCCATGGAGCGGCGGCGGCCATGCCCCGGCCCCACCGGGTACAGGCCAGCCCGGAGGCCAATAGCTGCCGAGTTGAGGCGGGGCCTCGGCCAGCAACCGTGCAGGGGGAGCTGGGGGCAGAGCCTCACTGCAAAAAAAAGTGTGCCTTATAGTCCGGTGCTCCTTATCTGATCTACAATGTTGCGGATTTTGCTGGCTCCTGGGGGGTGCGCCTTATGGTCGTGAAATTACTGTACTTTCTTTCCTGTAAAGCAGTTACACTCAGCCTCTATGCATATCAGAGTCCAAAAGAAAACAGCAATGCGGCTACACAGTTAGTTAGAGACAACTAATGACTCCCTCTGCAATTCACAATGTTTAAAATTAAAAAGCTGCTTTTTCAAAGTGTAAATGGTTTCACTCCACACACATAGACCTGAGGCCCTGTTGCAGTGTTCAACAGGATCAGGCAGCACAAAGACAGGAATGGGAGATCAGAGGGAGGGAGGAAGGGAGGGAGTGATTTAGGCTCAGCAGGAGCTTCAGGCTTTTTATAATTCAAACTGCTCCCTGACCAAGACGAATCAGGGACATGCTACTGAGTACTACACGAATTTACAGCATTAAAAACACACCTTCTACCTGACAGCTATATTCACTTCACCCTTTTAAACAAGTATGAAGGCACTCAAAGACACGATAGCAGAGTTTTATAAGACTCTAAACACAATATACCAGAAATTCATTACCACTTATTACAAGATCTGCCTAAACAACTAAAAAAACTACTGAAAAATAGACAAATTCTGTAATGTTGATACTTGTTTGCCATTTACAAATTTATTTTCTATATGAAATTTGGTATCTTAAAATTTCCCTGAATTATGTAATTTCTGTATGAGTATTTTTATTAGTTCATAGGGTGTTTATTGTAAATCTACCTCAACTTTTAATAACACTCCAAACTCTACTACACAGTAAGTCCAAGATTTACCTTACTCTAAATTAGCTACCATTTATAAATAAAGAGTTGACAATCAATCGTCATTTACAAAACACATTTAACCTGTTAAAATGACAACTAATTACATACTTAAACATCATGGACACAAACAGCCAATAACGACCTCAGGATCTCAAAGGAATATGGCATGATAAGAAATGATTACACTTAAAACGTTCCTCACTTTTCACTTAATTAAATTTAGTACTGATTCTCAAATACTTAGGCTAAGATCTCATCTTCACCTTGACCCCTGAAACATCATAAACACAGCTCTCTACACGACCCCTCTCCCATTTTCTGTTTGTTAAGAGTATAAAATAGTATTTCATCTGCATTCAATACATATTCCTGTAATGTATACAGCACATGCACATGGAGACTGTGTGGAGTAGCTGACACAATATGCTTGTCTATCTGTATTTTCTAGGTCTGCGGGCATCCGTGTTGTGTCAACCACGTCACAAGCACTAGCTTTATGCTATAAATAGTCAGTGATTAACACACTAATCAATTGCTATATTATGTAGAAATTAAACCTCTACGTTATAAATCCATGTGCCTCCGAAGTTCTGAATGTTCAGAACAGTTGGTTAAAAAGAGAAGGTAATAGCGAAGAGAGATGGTATATTTGTTCCTGGGTATTTACGTTGTCTCGCTTTCCCCACTCTTCCACTTACTTCGCCCCCGACTTCGGAAGTTGTAAATATAGCAAAGGATCAGTGCACATTTGCGGCTAATTATATTGTTTCCTCCTGCTGCTGCTCCTCTCTTGATTGAGGCCTGTTACTGAGAAACCGCTTCGTCTTTCTAATCCCCGAACTGGAGTAAAAGTGCTGGCCGACGGGCCTGCGCCCTCCGCCGGGGCTGGGGCCTCCTGGCAGTCCGGAAAGAACTAATCTCCTCCCCCAGACCCAACCGAGCAGGAAGGGGGGCTGCTAAATAAACACCTCCGGTCACCACTTACTCCCCTCTATCCCGGAGAGCAGGTAATCCCCTTTGGTCGCAGCAGTGCAGGGCCGGGAGGACCGGCCCGCTGCTAGAGAGGGCAGAGAGGGGAAGGAGAGATGAAGGGGGATTACCTGAGCAAATCGGCGTCCGAATCCGACGAGAATCCGAGAGAGGGAGAGAGAAATCTGTCCCCTCCCTCCTCAGAAGAGCTGTCGCCGCTCCTAGGCCGCGGCCACCGCCACCGCGAAGCAGGAGGAGGATGGGAGATAATATAACAACAATAATCCGGGCCGGGAGGGGGGCTGGCTCCTCTTCCGTCTCCTCCTCAGTGCAGCGAACATGAAGAGCCAGGGGGTGAGCGGCCAAGACAAATCCCTTTTTCCCCGAGCCTGCTTCACAGCATCAACATGGGCCGAACCAAACCGGTTCCTAGACACATTCCAAGCCGCGGGGTAGGGGTGGGGGGAGGGGAGGGCAGGGCAGCTGCCAAGAGGCCGCTGCTTCCTCTGTGCATGCGAGTGTAGGAGGATAGGGGAGGGAACGGCCTGAGCGGAGTAAGCCGTGAGTCGGTACTGGGGGCTGGGGGAAGGGGGAGGTGGAAAGAGGAAGAAGAAGAGGAGGAGATGGGGAAAGAAAAGGAAAGGATCCTCTGTGTCTCTCGCTCGCTCTCAGAACAAAATGCCGACCGGAAGTGCAGCTGCAGGAATTACTCCCTCCACCGGCGCCAAACACCAACAACTTCCCCTTTCCTATTCACTCAACTAGCGTCGTTTCCGCCGCCGTTACTGCGCTGCTCCCTGCCGCTCCCTTCCTAGCTCTGCTACAGCTGGAGTGGTTCCCTCCGCCTTGCCTAGCAGCAGCGGGCATAACTGAGTCTCCGCTGTGTGACTTTCCCCTTCCCCACCCCTTCAACTACTGCCTCTTTCTTTCTTCTCTCCCCTTCTGGTGAAGAAGACCGGAGTTTATGCTTAAGCCTGCGCTGAGAGGAAGGCAGACAGTGATTTGTGATTAATTGACCGTTGAAAAAAAACACGTTTTGAGTTTTATTTTTATTTTCTTAAGGATGATAGGAAGCAGGACTGCAAAATAACAACTCCTAGGAGGCGGACTTAAAAAAGGCGTCTTAGAATGAACTCACAAAGGTGGCAGTCCCGTCCTCCTTTACCTCCCTTCCCCCGCGGATGAGATGTGTCAGACCTGAGACGCTTCCTGGAGTTAGTTACCGCTAGTGTTCGTCTGTGTGGGTGTAAATAGGCCGTATCGCAGGAACTGAAACACCCGATGCTGAAAGCGTTGCCGGGGTGAGGAATTTACAAGCGGACGTTCCGAAGTAGAGTGGTTTTTACAAACAACGTTTTTGGACGAGCACGGGGGGAAATGCTGATGTTTGTATGAAGGGCCCTTTGCTGGAGGCCGATGCTCTCTGCCATCACCAGACTTACTGGAAATATTTGAATTGAGGATTGTGATGGAGTGTTTGGTGAAACAGAAGGCCCTAGTCTGAAAGTTTTTCTGGTTTTTCTCTCTACAGGGAAAACTGAACAATCACAGAACGGCTTAATAGCATTTCTAGCTGATTAATTAATTATGTCTTTTCCTTCTCGTTTTGCTCTTCAGTACTTGGACAAAAATCCTTTGATTTTTAGAGGAAGCCTTCCTTGTCTGTGGACTTCAGGATTCAGCCATACAGTTGAACACAGCTAGATTTAAATACCCTGTGACATATAAACACACTCTTTCAGCGCTGGACGGATATTATTTGCACAAAGGGATAATATCTTGCACCAATGCACTTAAATCTTTTAAATTCTTAGGATTTCCTGAATAACACCGTCTTTAATACAGATTTAAAATGCTTCCCTCAAGCTTGAAGAGCTATTAAATCTATAATGTTGGATGAATCAAAAGTTGTTTTACAAGTGTATGTGGTTTTGTTTGAAAGTGCAGAAATGAAGATGGTACTGGAGAATGCAGTAATTCAGTACTAGAGATATTAATATCTAATGGATACATAATCATGTACGCCTAATGAAGACAGAGTAAACTAGGCTCTGAAAGAAATGTATTATATACCTCTGTTCCAAGTTAATACAGAAGGTCCAAATCCTGTAATTGTTTATTCATTCACAACTTCAAGCTATGCATTTGAAATAAAGATAATTAATGGAGTAAATTAAGTATGTTACTAAGTCTTTGTGCTTAATTTAATACAGTGCAACTCTGTAAGTCAAAGGGGAAAATATTTATCTTTTTTTGGTAACAAGCTGAAGTTTAACAAACTACCTTTTTAAGGTTCACATACTCATATGTATGTGGACATATACACCTATAAATTCAAAGGAAAATGGGATTCTAAAATGATAAAGTTGGCCTAGAGATGCTACTTAATCTACTTCTAACTGATTGTTACCAATTCATGTTGATGCAGCCTATAGGTGATTGTAGTAACTTATCTATATAACAATTTTTCTTTTCTTAATTGATGATTTAGTGTGTAAATGAAATGTAAATACTGAAATTTTGTTTTTCAAATGCTAGGTGTCTTCTATATCAAATATGCTTTATCCAGTACAAACATAATGGTAAAACATAACATATTTGACTACTTTGTTTCTGTTGGAATTTTCCAATTAAAATCTCACTGGACTATTTTATGTTTTTTAAGTCTTGTTCAACTAAAAGAATTTGTAGAAATTACTCTTTTTTTTCTGAGTATTATATTATTACCTGCACAAGAAAACTGCTAAGTCATTAGTTGTTTTAGAAGTTGGTGTTGTAACACATGAGCAAATTGGGGTTTTGGGTTTTTTTCATTAAGGGAAATTAAATACTTCATATGTTTTAGTCCATTAGGTATTACTGTAATCCACTTTTAACAAGCAAAGTGGAAATTCTTCACACGTGACACCATGTTTTCTTAGAGGTCGCTTGTTTCATAAGGACTGGTATAATATACAGGTACCTGTAATTTTTTTAATGGGATGCACAAACACTGTTTTATTTGCCTGTTAGTAATTTATAGGTAGTGTGTACTTCTGCGCAGAATTTTAGAATAAAAGTGATGTGTCAGTAAAATATTTTTTTAATTAATGTTATGATGTTTTTTTTTTTTAATAATTGAAAGGAAATCAGTTTCTTATCTGAATGTAATATAGTAATGCAACATATAACTATCATTCTAAATTTAAGTATCCAAATGATTGGGAATCTGGTGTTAAGGCTGAACTACAACAGTGAATAGAAGGAATGTAAAGATGAATGCTGTGTAACAAGATAAAAATTATGTTCTCTGCATTGACTTTACTTCAAAGGAACAAACAATTGCACCGTGTAATTAATTCACTAGGGAATATTCATCATTAAAAGTAAGCAACTTAAGTATCAGATGAAGCCTTCAGTGGTACAGGTAAAATAAATTTAAAAAAATAAAAAGCTGAGGAAGCCTGAAGATTAAGGAGTAAAATATTTATATAGGTACTTGCTCTAAGTTTACAACTTGATGGTGACTATGGATTTTTTATTACAGTAATTTCACGACCATAAGGCGTACCTGACTATAAGGCGCACCTGCCGGGAGTCAGCAAAACTCGCAACATTGTAGATCAGATAAGGC
>PYHW01009423.1:9704-21163 GCA_013186435.1 Turdus rufiventris
TAGAAATATTAACTTGTGCAGTATTTAAAAGTTCTCTAATTTGTGAAGCCACACTCTGTTCTAAACTAGATTGCTGTGTGCCCATTTTAAAATTTTTTTTCACAGCAATTTACTCTAATATCTTTCCACAGTACACAGTTAAAACACAGAAAAATGCGGTTAGTTCTATTTCCCACGTTTTGACGAGAGAGGAATTACAGTGCCGGCTTTGCTGTTCCCTCCCCTCCACGGAGACTGCGCTGGCCGCAGCGTGTACCGCCTTTATTAGAAACCAGTTTGCTGGCGTGCTTTCTCCCGCACGGCAGAACGGCCTCAGGGCTTTACACTGCCCTGACCCCCGCCACGCATCTCCGGCTCTGCACAGCTCGTACCCCCCCCCAGGGCGGACGCTGTGTTAGCTTCCCTTGGCACTTCGCTGTTACAGAAACCCCCGAAACCCCACAGAGGGAACTTTTTACTTACGAGTCTCTAGCGAGTGTCTGCAGCTGTGTAAAAACTGTGAACTGTAGTCTCTGTCCAGAGGTCGCTCACTTTTGGTGAGTTCTCGGCCCCATCCCTGTAAGCTAAAACCACTACAAAACAGCTTTTTTTTTCTCACAGGGTAGTTGGCTTTCCCGTCGGCTTTCTTAACCCTTTAGGGGGTCACAGCCTTTCACGTGGATTTTAATAAAAAATGCTACGTTTGGGCGCCAACCGATACAACACCCTGGCCTGGCGCCGCTCCTCAATTACTCTGCAGAGCTGGCCTGGGGTGCTATCCTGTAGAACAGATGAGATATCAGAGGCTCTTTCGTCCCAGGGATGATCTTCTTTATTTCTTTGGCTTCATGTGGGCAGAGCAGGGAAAGAGAGCCAGGAAAGGGGGACTTAAGGTTTTTAAAGGTCAGAAAAGGGGAGGGGTCATTTCTTGGCTTCTTTCCAATAAGAATTCAGGGGGTCAGTCCACAGGTCTTGCAGGGGTTACAGGGTTAAAGGGACATACCATTCTTAAAGCATCAGGGTACAGGGTTACAACACCCTGGGTCCAGGCTATGCCCACGGCCGATCTGTGCCGTTTCCGTGCGGACAGGCTATGCCCACCGCCGCTCCATGCTGCCTCCCCGGGGTCGGGCTATGCTTGCCGCTGCTCTGAGTAGCCTCTCTGAGGCTGGGCTATGCCTGCTGTCGCCCCGCATTGCCCCTCTGGAACCGGGTTATGCCTGCCTCCGCTGCTCGCCGCCTCCCCAAGGCCGAGCTATGCCCGCGGCCGCATTGCGTTGCCTCTCCGGGCTCAGGCTATGTCTGACGCTGTCCCATGCTGCCCCTCCAAGGCTGTGCTATGCCCACTGCTGCCTTGCACTGCCTCTCCGGGGCCGTGCTATGCCCGTCGGTGCTCCGTGCCGCCTCCCCGGAGGGGGTTATGTCGGCCGTCGCTCCGTGCCGCCTCCCCGGCACCAGGCTCAGCTTGCCGTCTTGTGTGCCGCCTTCTCAGGGTCGGGCTATGCCTGCCACTGCTCCGTGCCGCCTCCCTGGGCTGTGCTATGCCTGCCACCGCTCCATGCAGCCTCTTCGGGGCTGGGCTTCGCCTACCGCTGCTCCATGCCGCCTCCTCAGGGCTGGGCTTTTCCTGTTGTTGCTCTGTGCTACCTCTTTGGGGCCAGGCAATGCTGACACCTGCACTGTGCTGCCTCCCTGAGGCCGGGCCATGACTGACACCGCCTAGCGCCGCCCCTCTGGGGTTGGGCTATGCCTGCCACTGCCCTGCGCCACCTCCCCAGGGATGGGCTATGCCTGACACCGCCCCACGCTGACCCTCCAGGGCTGGGATATACCCGCCGCCGCTTTGCACCACCTCCCCTTGGCCTAGCTATGCCCACCGCTGCTCTGTGCCGCCTCCCCGGAGTGGGTTATGCTGGTCGTCGCTCCGTGCTGCCCCTCCGGGTCCGGGCTATTCCAGCCGCTGCCCTACGCCACCTCCCCGGGGCCGGGCTATGCTTGTCACCACTCCATGCAGCCTTTTCGGGGCTGGGCTTTGCCTGCTGCCACTCCGTGCCACCTCCCAAGGGCCAGGCTATGCCCGCCGCCTCACTGCACCGCCCCTCCGATGCCCGGCTATGCCTGCCACTGACTCGCGCCGCCTCCCCGGGGTTGGGCTATTCCTCACGTCGCTCCTCGCCACCTCCCCGAGGCCGGGCTATGCTTGCCGCCACTTCATGCCGCCTCCCTGAGGCCAGGCTATGCCTGCCGCCGCCCCGCGCCACTCCTCCAGAGCCAGGCTATGCCCGCCGCCATTGCTCGCCGCCTCCACGGGGCCAGGCTATGCCTGCTGCCGCCTTGCGTTGCCTCCTCGGGGCTGCGCTATGCCTGACGCATCCCCGCCTTTTTGGAACCGGGTAATGCTAGCTGCCACTCCGTGCTGCCTCTCCGGGGCTGGGCTATGCTCGCCGCTGCTCCGTGTCGCCTCCCCGGGGACAAGCTATGCCAGCTGCTGCCCCGCACCACCCCTCCGATGCTGGGCTATGCCTGCTGCCGACTTGCGCCACCGCCCCGAGGCCGGGCTATGCCTGCCGTTGGTCCGTGTCGCCTCTCCGGAGCTGGGCAATGCCCGCCGCCGCCTTGTGTTACCTCCCCTCGGCCGGGCTATTCCTGACCCTGCTGGCGCTGCCTTTCCCAGGCCGTGGTATGCCCACTGCCGCCCCGCGCCGCCCCTCCAGGGCTAGGCTATGCCTGCCGCCATTCCTCGCTGCCTCCCCGGGGCCGGGATATGCCTGCCGCCACTCCGTGCCGCCTGCCCGGGGCCAGGCTATGCTTGCCACCGCCTTGCGTTGCCACCCTGCTGCCATGCTATATACGCTGCAGCTCCGTGCCGCCTCCCTGGGGCCGGGCTTATGCCCGCCGCCGCTCTGTGCTGCCTCACCGTGGCCGAGCTATGCCTGCTATCGCTCGATGCCATTTCCCTGGAGCCAGGCTATGCCCGCCGCCACTCCGTGCCACCTCCCCAGGGCCGGGCTATGCCTGCCGCTGCCCAGCATTACCTCTCTGGAACCGGGTTATGCTTGCCGCTGCTCCGTGCTGCCACCCCGCCACCATGCTATGCCGGCTGTCGGTCCGTGCTGCCTCCCCGGGGCCTTGCTATGCCCACCGCCACTTCGCACCGCCTCCCTTAGGCCAGGCTATGCCTGCCGCCGCTCTGTGCTGCCTTCCCGGTGCCGGACTATGCCCACCGCCGCTCCGTGTCACCTCCCCGGGTCCGGGATAGGCCTGCCGCCGCTCTGTGCCGCCTTCCTGGTGCCGAGCTATGCTCAACATCGCTCCATGCCGCCTCCTCGGGGCCAGGCTATGCCCGCCACCGCAGGTCTGTGCCGCCTCCCCTCGGCTGGGCTATGCTCGCCGCAGGTCCGTGCTGCCTCCCCGAAACTGGGCTATGCCTGCTGCCGCTTCACGCCACCTCCCTGGGGCCGGGCTATGCTTGCCACCACCCTGCGCCACCGCCCCGGGGTGGGGCTATTCCTGCTGCAACTCTGTGCTGCCTCCCCAGGGCCATGCTATGCCCCCCATTGCCTTGCGTTGCCTCCCCTGGGCCAGGCTATGCCTGACACTGCCCTGCATTGCTCCTCTGGAACCGGGTTACGCCTGTCGCCGCTCCTTGCCGCCTCCCCGGGGCCGAACTATTCCCGCCGCCAGCTTGCATTGCCTCCCCAGAATCGGGCTTTGCTTGCCACCGCTCCGTTCCATGTCCCCGAGGCAGAGCAATTCCCGCCGCCGCCCTGCGCCGCCCCACTGGTGCTGGGCTATGCCTACTGCCGCTTTGCGCCGCCTCCCCAGAACCGGCCTAAGCCCACGGCCGCCCTGCGCCGCCATTTTGGAACGGGGCTATGCCCGCCGCCCCTCCATGCCACCTCCCCAGGGCCAGGCTATGCCCGCCACCGTTCTGTGCTGCCTCCCTGGGGCCGAGCTATGCCCGTGGCCGTTCCGTGCCGTTTCCCTGAGGCCAGGCTATGCCTGACGCTGCGCCGTGCTGCCCTTCCAAGGCCGAGTTATACCCGCTGCAGCTCTGTGTCGCCTCCCAGGGGCCGGACTATGCACTCTGCTGCCCCACGTTGCCTCCCTGAGGCTGGGCTATACCCGCCGCCGGTCCGTTCCGCCTCCCCGGGGCCGAGCAAAGCCCACTGCCTCTCCGTGCCGCCTCCCGGTAGCTGGGCTATGCCCGCTGTCGCACTGTGTCGCCTCCCTGGAGCCTGGATATGCCCTCTGTTGCTTCGCGCCGCCTCCCCTAGGCCGGGCTATGCCCGCCGTCACTCTGTGCCACCTCCCGGGGGCCGGGCTATGCCAGTGGCCACATCGTGTAGCCTTCCAGGTGCTGGGCTGTGCTTGCCGCCGCTCCATGCTGCCTCCCCGAGGCCAGGCTATGCTTGCTGCTGCTCTGTGTTGCCTCCCTGGGGCCAGGTTATGCCTGCCACCGCCTTGCACTGCCTCCCCGGGGGCGGGCTATGCCTGCTGCCGCTCCGCGCCGCCTCCCTGGGGCCAGGCTATGCCCGCCGCCGCCTTGCTTTGCATCCCCAGGGCCGGGCCGTACTTGCCATCTTGCGTTGCCTCCCCGGGGCCGCGCTATTCTGGCCGCCGCCCTGCGCTCCCTCCCCGGCGCCGTGCCATGCTGGCCTCTGCTCCGCGCTGCCTCCCCACAGCTGGGGTATCCCTGCCACCGCTCTGTGTAGCCTCCCTGAGGCCGGGCTATTACTGCTGCCCATCCGTGCTGCCTCCCCGGGGCCAGGCTACGCCTGGCGCTGCCCCATGCTGCCCCTCTGGGGCCATGCTATGCCCACTGCCGCTTTGTGTTGCCTCCACGGGGCCGGGCTATGCCTGCTGCCACTCCGCGCCACCTCCTTGGAACTAGGTTATGAATGCCGCTGCCTTGCGCTGCCTCCCCAGGGCCATGCTATGCCTGCCGCCACTCCGCACTGCCTCCTTGGGGCTGGGCTATTCCTGCTGACGATCCGTGCCGCCTCCCTGGTCTGGGCTATGCCCGCCACCACTTCACGCTGCCTCCCCTAGGCCAGGCTATGGACGCCGCAGGTCCGTGATGCCTCTGCGAAGCCAGGCTATGCCGCACCGCCACTCCGCGTCGCCTCCCCTATGACGGGATGTTCCCGCTGCAGGTCCATGCTGGCTCCGGAAGGGCGGGCTATGCCCGCCGCCGCTTCACGCTGTCTCCCTGGGGATGGGCTATGTTTTCTGACACTCCGCGCCGCCTCCCCGGGGTCGGGCTATGCTCACCGCCGTCTTGTGTTGCCTCCCCGGGGTTGGGCTATGCCCAACGCCTTCCCACATTGCCCCTCTGAACCAGGTTATGCCTGCCGCCGCTCCTCGCCACCCCCTCGGGGCAGGGCTATGCCCGCGGCCGCTCCTTCTAGCATCCCCGGTGCTGGGCTATGCCGCCTCCCTGAGGCCGGGCTATGCCTGCCGCCCCTCCATGCTGCCTCCCTGGGGCCGAGCTATGCCCGTGGCCGTTCCGTGCCATTTCCCTGAGGCCAGGCTATGCCTGACGCTGCGCCGTGCTGCCCTTCCAAGGCCGAGCTATACCCGCCGCAGCTCCGTGCCACCTCCCTGGGGCTGGACTATACCCGCCGCTGCTCTGTTCCACCTCACCGGGGCTGAGCAAAGCCCACCGCCACTCCGTGCTGCCTCCCCGGGGCCGGGCTATGTCCGCCGCCACTCTGCGCCACCTCCCTGAGGCGAAGCTATGCTTGACGCCGCTCCGTGCCACCTCCCCGGGTTAGGGCTATGCTTGCCGTTGCTCTGCGCCGCCTCCCCGGGGCTGGGCTATGCCTGCCGCTGCCTTGTGTTGCCTCCCCGAGGCCGGGCTATGCCCACCGCCACCCCGCGCCACCCCTCTGGTGTCGGGCTATGCCTGCCGCCGCTCCGTGCCGCCTCCCTGTGGCCGAGCAAAGCCCGCAGTCACTCTATGCCACCTCTCGGGGGCCGGGCTATGCCCACGGCCCCTCCTTCTAGCCTCCCCGGTGCTGGGCTATGCCAGCCGCTTCTCCGTGCCGCCTCCCTGGGGCCAGGCTATCCCTGCCATCGCACCGTGCCGCCTCCCTGAGGCCGGGCTAGGCCGGCTGCCACCCCGCACTGCCTCCCTGGGGCCGGGCTATTCCCGCCGCCGCTCTGCACTGCCCCTCCGTGACCGGGTTATGCCTGCCGCCACACCGTGCCGTTTCCCTGGGGCCAGGCTATACCCGCCGCCGCTCCGTGCCACATCACTGGGGCCAGGTTATGCCCGCGGCTGCTCCGTGTAGCCTTCCCGGTGCTGGGCTATGTTTGCCGCCGCGCCTCCTCCCTGGGGCCAGGCTATGCCTGCTTCCGCCTTGTGTTGCCTCCCCGGCGCCGTGTTATGCTTGCCTCTGCTCCGAGCCACCTCCGCGGGGCCGGGCTATGCCCGCTGATGCTCCGTGCCACATCCCCGGTCTGGGCTATGCCCTCCAGGGCTTCGCGCCGCCTCCCCCTTGCCGGGCTATGGCTGCCTCAGGTCCGTGCCGCCTCTCCGGGGCCAGGCTATTCCCACTGCCACTCAGCGCCGCCCACTGTGACCGGGCTATGTCTGCTGTTGCTCTGTGCCGCCTCCCTGAGGCCAGGCTATGCCTGCCATCGCTTTGCTCCACCTTCCCTATGCCGGGCTATGCCTGCCGCAGGTCCGTGCTGCCTCCCCAAGGTCGGGCTATGCTTACCGCCAACCCCGCGCCACGTCCCCGAGGCCAGGCTATGCCCACCTCTGCCTCGCGTTGCTTCCCCGGGCCGGGCTATGCCTGAATCCGCCCCACGCCGCCCCTCCGGGGCCAGGCTATGCCTGTCACCATTCCTCGCCGCCTCCCTGGGGCCTGGCTATACCCGCTGTCGCTCCGTGCTGCCTCCCTGGGGCAGGGCTATGCTTGCGGCCTCTTCGGGGCCAGGCTATGCTTGCCACCGCTCCGTGCCATGTCCCAAGGGCCAGACTATGCTCGCCACCGCCTTGCACTGCCTCCCCGGGGCCGGGCTATGCCTACTGCCACTCTGCGCCACCTCCTTGCAACTAGGCTATGCCTGCCGCTGCCTTGCGCTGCCTCCCCAGGGGCGGGCTATGCCCGCCGCCGCCATGCGCCGTCTCCCCGGGGCCAGGCTATGCCTGCCGCCGTTCTGCACAGCCTTATCGGGGCTGGTTATGCCCAACACCACCTTGCATTTCCTCCCCACAGCCGGGCTATTCCCACCATTGCCTTGCGTTGCCTTCCCGGGGCCGGGCTATTCCCGCCAATGCTCCTTGCCACCTCCCCGGTCAGGGTTATGCCCGGCACCGCTTCGCACCCCCTTCCCTATGCCGGGTAATGCCCGCCGCAGGTCCGTGCCGCCTCCCCTATGCTGGGCTATGCCCGCCGCAGGTCCGTGATGCCTCCCCGGGGCCGGGCTATGCTTGCTGCCTCCCCGTGCCACGGTCCCCAAGGCCAGGCTATGCCCGCCACCGCCCCGTTTCTCCCGTTTGGGGCCGCGCTATGCCCACCACTGCTTTGTGCAGCC
This sequence comes from Turdus rufiventris, assembly GCA_013186435.1. Classification (NCBI taxonomy): domain Eukaryota; kingdom Metazoa; phylum Chordata; class Aves; order Passeriformes; family Turdidae; genus Turdus; species Turdus rufiventris. Next base: position 17,232 of record PYHW01009423.1, read on the forward strand.
TCCCCACAGCCGGGCTATGCCTGCCGCCGCCCCGCGCTCCCCCTCCGGGACTGGGCTATGCCCGCCGCTGGTCCGTGACGCCTCAACTAGGATGGGTTATGCTTGCCGCCACTCCGTGTAGCCTCCCTGGGGCCGGGCTATGGTTGCCGCCACTTTGTGTTGCCTCCCTGCGTCCGTGCTATGCCCGCTGCCACTCTGTGCTGCCTCCCCGGGGCCGGGCTATGCCTGCCGCTGCTCCGTGCCGCCTCCCTGGGGCTGGACTATGCTTGCCGCCGCTTCACTCCGCCTCTCCGGGGTCGGGCTATGCCTGCCGCTCTTCCGTGCCACCTCTGTGGGGCTAGGCTATGCCCATCTTCACTTCATGTCGCTTCCCCTAGGCCGGGCTATGTGTGCTGCCACTCCGTGCCGCCTCCCCGGGGCTGGGCTATGCTCGCCGCCGCTCCACGCCGCCTACTCGGGGCCAGGCTATGCCTGCCGCCGCTCTGTGCTGCTTTCCCGGGGCCGGGCTAAGCCTGCTGTCGTTCCATGCTGCCTCCCTTAGGCCGGGCTGTGCTTGCCACGGCTTTGTGTTGCCTCCCTGAGGCTGTGTAATGCCCGCCGCCGCTCCGTGCCGCCTCCCCGGTGTGGGCTATGCCCGCCGCCCCGCACCACCCCTCCGGTGCTGGGTAATGCTGGCCACTGCTCATATTTCTGGGTTCGCAAATTTCTGAACTTTGTTCATATATTGGCCGCATCTGACTATAAGCCGCACCTTTGTGTTGGGGCCAAAATTTTAGTCCAAATGATGTGGCTTATATTCGTGAAATTACTGTAATCGCATAGAGATGAAAAACCTGAAACAATCTAACTTTTCCACTAACTCCAAGTTGTGGGAAAAATCATAATTTGAATCCAGAATAACCTAATAACCTTTTTTCATCTTTTTTAACAAAAAAAACCAGTGAGATGCTGTAACCCTGTACCCAAGATGTATTAAGAATGGTATGTCCCTTGATTCCTGTGACTCCTGTAAAATCTATGGACTGACCCCTCTGTTATCTTATTGGCAGGAAGCCAAGTTTTCCCTCCCCTTTTCTGACCCTAGAAAAGACCCCAGACTTTGGGAAACTTCCCCTTTGCCCCCTGGAAGCCATGAAGAAATAAACCAATGAAAACCCTGGGAGAAAGAACCTCTTTGTATCTTTTATCGTCTTCATGTTATCCATCCCAGGCTTGCCTTGCTACAGAATTGCCAGTGAGCAGGGAAGCCTCGGAATGAGGTAACACACTTTCTCCACATAGCATCAGTGGCCTGATGTGTAGAAAGGATTTTCCCTTTGAACATCCAGCCCAGCACTGGCAGTCAGGGTGCTGTGCTTTGGTGCAAATCACTTCTGAAGCAGCTTGAACCCCTTCATAAGCTACCATGAACTCCTTTTCAGTTGGAGTGTAACAGGCCTCAGCTCCTTTGTATCCCCGATTCCAGATCCTCCAGGGTCATCTTTGAGTCTCCCAGATGCTTTTTGCCAGAGACTTCAGGAAGGACCATTCTCTCTGGCTGCAGTGTAGAGGACATTTTTCACATTCTGTCCTGTCCTGACTGGTCCAAGGGCTACTCCGTGAAAAATCTTGTTTAATTTTTTCAGAAGCTTCTTGTTGTTTAGGACCACACTTAAAATCATTCTCCTTCCATGTCACATGATAGACAGTGTTTACAATCTGACTGTAATCTGCAATATGCATTCTCCAAAAGCTCACAGTGCCTAGGAAAGCCTGTTTCCTTCTTGCTGGTTGGTGGGGGCATAGCTGCTGCTTTGTTGACCACATCTCTTGGAATCTGATGACATCGATCTTGGCTTTTTTTGTTCCTAAAAACTGAACTTCCCAGACAGGTCCCTTGACCTTATTTTGTTTTATGGCAAAACCAGCCTTCAGGAGGGTCTGGATTATCTTCTCCCCTTTCTCAAAAACTTCCTCTGCTGTGTTGCCCCATATGATGACGTCATCAATATGTTCTGGAGCCTCACCCTTTTCCAGTGCAGTCTCGATAAGTCCATGGCAAATACTGGGGCTTTGTTTCCAGCCCCGGGGCAGCATTACAAACAAGTGTTTGAGATTGCTTAAAAAATCACCAGCAAGGGTATCAGCAAAAAAAAAGATTTAATATTAAGTGATAGCATGACAAAGTTTGTTGACAAGATTCACTCTACTACTAATTAGACAGTTAAGACACACCAAGGAAAAAGAAGCAACAACAAAATCAAACAAGATCCAGGTAATCAAAACAGAAATGAAGAGAGATCTATCTAGTGTGTGTGTGTGTGTGTGTGTTTAGGTGCATGTGACAAAAAAATAGTGAGGGCAAGAATAAAAAGGAATATGGCCTAAAAGCTTAACAACACTCACACTTAACAGAACTTTAAGCTAACTTACAGCTGGTCTGTGAGCCAGAGAGGGTAAATGAATAAGGGTTATTTTTGAAAGGTATTCTATAAAGGCTGTTGGTTTGGAGAACAAGAAGAGAAGGAGAAAAAGATAAGCAGGAAAGAAAACCTGCAGATGGGAAAAGTATTTTTAGAAAAGTTTTGTGAAAAATAGAGGTGGAGATGGCTTTTACACCAATTAATATTATGTTGATCTATTGTAACCAATGAACAAAGTGTAAACTTTGTAGACTGCATAAAAGACAGCTAGCTGTTGTAATAAAGAGGGATATTAGCCTTCTGAAAAGTGGTGTCTATTCATATGTCATGCCCACTTCAACAGCGACATCAGTTGACGCCAGATGTGATCGGCAGTTGGACTGCAGGAGCCCTGCAGTAGGATGCGGAGCCAGAAGCCGGTCTGGACCTACAGTAATTTCACGACCATAAGGCGCACCGGACTATAAGGCGCACCCCCCAGAGTTGGTAAAATTTGCAACATTGTAGATCAGATAAGGCGCACCGGTCTATAGGGCGCACTTCTTTTTTGCAGTGAGGCTCCGCCCCCAGCTCCTCCCACAAGGTTGCTGGCCGAGGCCCCGCCCCCACCTGGCAGCCATTGGTCCCCGGGCCTGCCCGGACCCAGGAGGGGGGGTGCCGCGGGCCCCTGGGCCTACCTGTACCCGGCAGGGTCGGGGCATGCCTGCCACTGCTCCGTGCCGCCTCCACGGGGCCAGGGCATGCCCACCACTGCTCCTCCCCGCCTCCCCAGGGCCGAGCTGTGGCCACCGCCCCTCCGTTCCCCCACGGGGCCGGGGCAAGCCTGCCAAGACTCTTCCCCCCCTCCATGGGGCCGGGACAAGCCTGCTGGGGCTCTGCCCTGCCTCCACGGGGCTGGGGCAAGCCTGCCAGGACTCCTCCCACCCTCCCCGGGGCCGGGGCAAGCCTGCCGGGGCTCCTCCCCCCCTCCACGGGGCTGGAACATGCCTGCCGGGACTCCTCCCCACCTCCACGGGATTGGGACATGCCTGCCAGGACTCCTCCCCCACTCCACGGGATTGGAACATGCATGCCGGGGCTCCGCCCCACCTCCACCTGGCAGCCGTGGCCCTGCTGGCTCCCCCCGCAGCTCGCAGCTCTCACTTCCGGGTAGGCAAATTTTCCAAACTTTGACAATCAGATAAGGCGCACCAGACTATAAGGCACACTTCCGGGTTTCGGGGAAAATTTTAGTCAAAAGGGTGCGCCTTATAGTCGTGAAATTACTGTAATCAATTTTGGCGTTCAGAACACAAATGAGCTGCTGGAAAAAACGGGAAGTAATGAATCACGTGAAGAATGTGTTGTTCTGTCCACATGGAAAGCCTTATTGGAAAGAAGAGGCTTGAAACCAGTGATTATGCCCTCTGTAGCATGTTAGTGTGGACTGATTCACATGACTGTTGAAACACTGATCTTAGAAAAATTAAGATTTTAGTTAAACTTAAATAATTGATTGATTGTCTGTCATCTTATGTTTGCTCAACTGTG
>PYHW01009423.1:65152-78684 GCA_013186435.1 Turdus rufiventris
CTCCAGCAAAGACAATCCTGTCCGTGAGGTGGTTTTTGCCCAAGGACCAGGTTGTACCTGGTGGGTGATGCAAAAGGATGGAGAGACCTGATGCATACCGCAAGGAGACCTTGCTTTAGGGTGAACTACCTATGATACTGTGCCTGTATCTGTAACTGCATGTATGTATATAATTTAAAGGTTTTAATTTGATGTACCATGTTGGTATGGGAAAAATTTTGGGTGGATAATGTTGGGGGTTGGTTTTTTCCCTTTTCTTTCTGTGGAATTTTCCCCATTGTCATGCTAAGAAACCGTTGGCTAGGCCCTAGCACGGATGACTAGTGACAGGGGGAGGGGAGAAACTCCCTGTCCCTTTTTTGGAGTTCTCTTAAAGGGTGGGGAGGAAGAGGGAGAAAACAGCGAGATCAAGGGGGCAGGTAAAGGAGAGGTGGAGGCAGTTGCCCTCTCTCTTTCACTTGTGGAGTCAGAGGAAGACGGCCAGTGCTGCTACCTACCGCACCCCCCACCATCCCAACGCCGGGAGCCACATTCTCTGCTGGTGGACACTGCAATGCTGCCTTCACACGTCAGCCTGCTATCTCCAAGCACCCTGCTGAGCACCACAACTTACACCGTGGGCAGAAGGGTCTTTTCGCCATCGCTCTCCCACCTGGGACGACGCCGCCGTTGCCTCAGCCCTCACACAGCTGCACAGGATCTGCCCTGCCCCCACCACCAGTACCTGAGCGCAGAGGGTGTCTGCAGCAGAAGAAGGACTGGAACTGAGTTGCTATTCTGTTTATTGTTAATTTCATAGCTCTTGATGTTTTTGTTTGTCTTGTTAGATATATTAGTAAAGAACTGTTATTCCTATACCCATATCTTTACCTGAGAGCCCCCTAATTCCAAAATTGTAATAATTTGGAGGGAGGGTGGTTTGCACTCTCAATCTCAGGGAGGGGCTCCTGCCTTTCTTGGCAAATACTTGTCTTTCAAACCAGGACAGAGAAGGAACCAAATACTTGGGTTGCCCAATCATATGAAAAACCAATAGCTTTGTGCGCCTAGAGTAAGCTGTTTAACTAGTCGAAAGATACAGCATGATGCTAATTTTAGAAGTATTCTATTACATAGGATAAAAACTTGCAACAGATTTAAGAGCAGTTATATTGATCAAGTTCTAGTCATTATGAGCATGAGAACATTCCTCAGCACAACTGCATTGAGCAAAATGTACTTTCATCATAAGAAAGCAATTAACTTATAAGTAGAAAAGGTTTTTCCTATATGACTATAAAGCACAGTTCTAGCTGAATAACTGAATATTTTGTTATTTGTTACAGTGGGCCCCTTGTTTTGCATGCACATACCACTAGAAAAATTAAGGTAGTCAATAAACTCAAAAGTTTATCCTTTAAACTGAGATGATGTCTCATAGCTAACAAGACAAAATTGTTTAGGATTCAAAAATAACGCTGAGCAGGTGAGTTTCTGCATATGTGAGTCAGGCACGAACGGCGTGGGGCTTCCTGCTTCATAAACTGGCTGCTTATAAGAGGCAGCTGGGGAGCGCGGCAAACAGGAGCGGGCAAACAGGGACATGGCACGTCTCTGGGGGCGTGGCATGGCAGTTTGCACAGCAGTTTGCAAAGGCAGGACAAGCAGGCAGGGCTGCAGGTTTTTCTTGCAAGTAAGAATTGCTGTGTGTTGTCTACAGTGTTCCTATTGGCTGATTGGTGTTAGTTTCTGTTGGTAGTGGTTTTTACATGATCAAAAACTGCAGTTAGTACAAGTGCATGTAACCAAGTGGAACCCTCCAAAAAGGATGTGTCTGTACAGACTCATTCCTGCCCGGAGTGTTTGAGTTTATCAGTGGTTTCAGGAGTGTAAGGGTCGGTCCAAAGATTGCCTGATTCTGCCTCACAATCATTGTCAGAGACTGAGACCCTGAGATCCCTACCACTCACTTTGGGCAGGAGCCACTGAGTCTGGCCAATCCAGATGCTTGCCAACGGACTGTGTTCGGGTGTGTGCTGTACTGTCACGGTACACTGCATTCAAGCAGACGCAGGCTGAACTGTACTTTCTGCACCTGAGCAATAGGCCTCACACACAATAGTCCATAAATCTTCCCACCTTTTGGCCAGAGACCATTTGCCTTGAAAACTGAATATAAAAATGATTACTTTCTGAAGAGACTCTGAGATCTCTCTCTCCCCACGGATAGAAGACATCGACGGATGATCCGAGGACGTCCCATCTGTTGGTAGCTATTCCCCCTATTCTCTCTCTCTCTCTCTGTGTGTCTCTCTCTCTCTCTACTTCGTCATCTTTATCTCTCTCCCTCTCACCATTACCCCAAAACTGAGTTGTTGGCCCTCAATAAACTGCTTTGCTGCTTGCTGCTGAACAAAACCTTAGTTTCCTGCTGCTGTCTTTTGCACCAGGTGATCAAACAAACCATCACGACCCCCGCTCAGGTTGTGTGGACCGTGACAATTTAAATGGCGTAGTTGGACAGGTTTTCTGACAGACAGAAGGGTTGCTGGTTGTGTGTAGTCTGTAACACACGCCTAGGTGAAAAAGCATCCCTACACTTGTTTGATGGTTCTGTCTTCAGACATTCATAAAAGACGTCTCGGTGCAAAAGGCACGATTGTGTTGTTCTCATTCTTTACTCTTGTTTGTGTGTTATATTGACCTTCCTTGAAGTTAGGAAGGGCGCTTCACAGACCATGGTATTCCTCTTAGAGTGAGGGGTGACTGTGCAAGTTTTGTTGTTGTTATTGTTGTTGGTGGTGGTGGTTTTGACTGCTTGGGTCCTCGAAGAGACATACTGTTTTTGTAACTAAGGTAATACCTCCCAAGCAGGGTGGTCTCTTCACTTACTCAGGGAAGAGAGGGGGCTGAACACTATGAAGGTTGTGTATGTAACTAAGTGTTGACCTCCCTGGGTAGTTTTACATTCCTCCTCGTAAAATGACTGAAAATCATAGTACAAAAGATTAAGCTGCATTTTACACTCTGTTATCTAAATATAATGCCAGACTACCCCAAGGGGAGGAAGAGTGGGCACACAATAACTAGTTTAATCTAGATGATGTGATTGATAAGATATGTTCTTTGCAACATGGAACAAAATTCAAATTTGGTCAAAATAAGACCACTCTATGTTCAGTTTTAGGAGCCTGCCTTATGGCAGCTATAGAAACTCCCTCTAGGCGAAGAAGTGAGGAAAAAACAATTATTGACTCTCTACAAAATTTAGTGGAAATTTTGCAAAAACAATTAGATGAAGAAAGGAATAAGATTCATGTTTTAAGGGATGAAAATAATTTTTTAAAAGCCTCCCTAAGACAAGAACAGACCCAAACATTAAAACACACTGACTCACCAATAGAAACAGAGGAGAAGGAAATTAATCAAATAAATCCTCAAAAAAAACTAACTCTGATGAGAAATAGTGGGGAACGTTGCTGCCCTAGCTTGAAACCCGTAATTAAAACAGAATTCAATTGTATCAATGATGAGGATTTTGACCCACAAGTAACCACTAAAGAAATTCTGTTCACTGCTACTGAATTATCAGAACAAGTAACTAGTGGGTACTGGGGACATGCGGTTTTCTTAACAACGGGAGACCAACGTATCTCATGGTCCCTAACTCAGCATGCAGCTTATTGGGCAGGAGGACTTAACCCCTTGGAAAGGAAAGACCCCATAGCTTTAATTGGTACCCCCAACCAACTCATAGAAAACTTTCACAAAGCTGCCTGCTTGCAAATTACACTTGAAATAAAATTCACTGCTGGCTATAAATCACCTGTGCAATTACCTCTGGTGCCAAAGAAGGGATCAAACCTGTTATACAGGATTTGCAAGACCAAGGAGCAATAATTAATACTCATTCTCCTTTTAACTCTCTTGTGTGGCCAGTCCAGAAACCCAAACCTGACAATGTGGCTGTTTATCAATATATTGATGATTTCCCTGCGGGAGGAAGTGAAATAGAAGTAGTGGGGGATACCCAACAAAAAATAATCTCCCATTTGGAAAGCTTTAATTTGCAAATTGCCCCAGAGAAAATTCAAAAGCCTTCTCAGAAAGTGAAGTTTTTGAAGACAGCCACCACTGGAACCCTCCCCAGTGACGGGATGACCCAGAGCTTCTCGGTAAGGGAATGGTATGAACTGATAGAGCATTACTGTAACACCTTCTCAGTGACAAAAGGAGCTGTAAAAAATCTGACAATTCAAGAAACTGAGAGCTTGGTTGGTAGTCAAAACAAACCTGCCTCAGTAATCACAGTAGCCTCTCCTTTCTCCCCCAAACTAACAGCAAATTCTTGGTTTAAGAAAAGAATGATAAGAGACAGCAAGCTAATAGTAGTTTGGAGTGTGCTGATAGCTGTTTGGGGTGTTTTCCAACTTGAGGTACAGATTGCCTCTCTTGTTTGCATTTACACTGATTCTTATGTTGTGTTTAAAGGAGGTATTAAGTGGCTTCCAGTCAACAGAATTCCAGTCCGTGTTACATGCTGAATAGTTCCATCATTTTAACCTCCTGCCTCTTTGTGGCAGATTCTGTTGTGTTTACTTTTCACAGAATGCCAGAATGCCACAGGACATGAAGATTAATTGCTGAATCCCTCATCGAACCTGTATACAGTTATGGCACAGGATCTCACAGCCGTGTTTTATATTGTGAAATCCAAAATCAGAGTTGTTAGTTAAACTTAACTGTTTTACAATTTTTCCCATAAAGTCATGTATGGTAAAAATAATACAAAATACTGGGGATAACTTGATGTTAATGTAGTAGCACCTATCACCAAACCACCGGTTATGCTGAGTCTGAAATTTTTTTAAATTGGACCATTGGTAATTAGAAAAACTGGCCAACAACATTATTGTTTAATTTGGCATAGTTTCTCAAAAAAGACAAACTGTCAATAATTCTTTTAAGTAATGAATAATAAGAAACATAACCGGTGTTGTGGGAACAGGATTGGGAATTTTGAATAGCATTGATTCAGAAATACTGATGGATAAATTTGCTATAACATTTCTTTAGCTCTTAGTTGTGTCCAGGCTCAATTGTGGATGCAATCAGTTACTGCCTCTATTACAAGAGGAGGCAAGGAAAGCCCTTTTCCTACTGAAATTTGGAGAGTAATCTGGGATAGTGACACTAGCTTTGAAAGAGAATTCCAATCCTGGTGGAACCTGCTAAATTTTACCTACAACCCCAGCACAAACACAGCCACAACCTTTGTGCTGACAATACGCAATGCTTCAGTGCATTCAATATTCCCTGTCCTTGCATTAGGGCTGAATCACAACGGAGCTGTTCTCTATCCTTTGAGCATAGAGAATGGGCCCGTCAAATTGGTGGGAAGTGGCAAATTGTTAATTTGGAAACTTGCATTGTACGGGAACAAGGAGAGTTTATCTGTGAAAGTAACGCAATCAGAGCTCAAGGTATTTGCTTAGACACAGAAGAGAATGATTGCAACTTTGAAAATCATCCAAACAAAATTCCTTGAAACAGTACTGGTATATATATTTAGGCAATAGGTGCGCACGCTTAAAAACTACTCATAATAGTTTTTTGGTTTTTTTATTTTTGTTTTAGTAGTGAGTACAGAAAATTATCCACATCTTTGTGTCTGTAACTTTACTAAATTTGCAATATGTGATTTTTGCTTTTGTAGAACCTGTTATTGATTAAAATTGCATATTTTTTGTTTGTGCTGCATTTTTGAATATTAATTAAAATTGATTATTCTTTATTGTCTTATATTTTCAATATTAATTTTAAATTACTTAGTTTAGTTGTATTATATTTTGAATGTTTATTAAAATTGATTATTTTAGTTGCATTGTATTTTTTATTGAAATTGATTATTTTCTTTGTAATCAGAAATTGTTTCCATCTAATGAAAAACAATTGACTAATTGAAAATTTATTATTTGTTTGTTTCCTTTTCCCTCTTTTTCTTTCCCTTATCTTTTTCCTACTTTTCTATTCTGTCCATCTTCCTGTCACTGTTTTTCTGGGATGTGCTACCAACTCAGACAAGTCCTAAAGACTTCAGAACAATGCCACAAAGGAGCCCTCCTGACAATGATCGTGAGTCAAGGGGTGGTGTAAGGGTCAGTCCAAAGATTGCCTGATTCTGCCTCACAATCATTGTCAGAGACTGAGACCCTGAGATCCCTACCACTCACTTTGGGCAGGAGCCACCGAGTCTGGCCAATCCAGATGCTTGCCAATGGACTGTGTTCAGGTGTGTGCTGTACTGTCACGGTACACTGCATTCAAGCAGACGCAGGCTGAACTGTACTTTCTGCACCTGAGCAATAGGCCTCACACACAATAGTCCATAAATCTTCCCACCTTTTGGCCAGAGACCATTTGCCTTGAAAACTGAATATAAAAATGATTACTTTCTGAAGAGACTCTGAGATCTCTCTCTCCCCACGGATAGAAGACATCGACGGATGATCCGAGGACGTCCCATCTGTTGGTAGCTATTCCCCCTATTCTCTCTCTCTCTCTCTGTGTGTCTCTCTCTCTCTCTACTTCGTCATCTTTATCTCTCTCCCTCTCACCATTACCCCAAAACTGAGTTGTTGGCCCTCAATAAACTGCTTTGCTGCTTGCTGCTGAACAAAACCTTAATTTCTTGCTGCTGTCTTTTGCACCAAGTGGTCAAACAAACCATCATGACCCCTGCTCAGGTTGTGTGGACCATGACAAGGGGGCATTGTGGAGGAAGCCTGCCTGTGGTGTGAACAGGTGACCGATCTCCTTTCACTGATGGCCGAGCTTAGGGAAGAAGTTGAGACTAAGAAGTATCAGGGAAAGTAAAAGGGAAATAGACTGGTGGAGTTCAGCCCTTCCATCTTTAAGGGAGGTCCAACAAGAGTCAGAGAACTACCCAACATCCCACTGTCAGGCAATAAAAGGGCACCTGGTGGATGAAGGGGAGTGGAAATGGGTCCCTGCTCAGGACGGGTAATAATAAAAATTCCTCCTAACCCCCCCCCCCCCCACCAAGTGCCACTTCAGAATAGGTATGAGGCCCTGGATCTGGAGAGTCAGCTAGATGATTTAGAAGAAAATTAACTGCCCAGTGAGCCTCCCCATTATGATTCATCTGTCAGAGAGATCACCTCTTACATCAAAATGAAAAGAAGGGTAGTTCTAGTGGGTGACTCCCTTCTCAGGGGAACAGAGGGCCCCATGTGTCGACTGGACCCATCCCATAGAGAGGTCTGCTTCTTCCCTGGGGCTCGGGAAAGGGATGTCACTGAGAGACTTCCTGGGCTAATCCAGCCCTCTCATTATTATCCACTGCTTATACTCCAGGTTGGCAGTGATGAGATTGAAAAGAGGAGTGTCAGGGCAATTAAAAGGGACTTTAGGGCACTGTGTCAAGTGGTTGATAGGACAGGGACACAGGTAGTCTTTTCCTCAGTCCCCTTGGTGGCTGAGATAAACGGTGAAAGGAATAGGAGAAGTCATATCATTAACAAGTGGCTCAAGGGTTGGTGTCACCAGCAAAATTTCAGATTTTTTGATCTTGAGGCAATTTTCATGGCACCTGCCTTGCTGGAATCAGATGGAATCCATCTCTCAGTTAAAGGCAAAAGGATTTTAGCTCATGAACTGGCAGACCTTGTTGAGGGAGCTTTAAACTACGTTTGAAGGGGGAACGGGGTGCAGTTGGCCTGTCTGGAAGCAGGTCCAAGGGTGGTAAACCTGAGTTAGGGGTGAAATCAGTAGCCCAGATGAGGTGCATGTATAACAGTGCACACAGCATGGGTAATTAACAAGAAGAGCTGGAAGCCATGGTGCAACAGCAGAGCTATGATGTAGTTGCCATCGCAGAAACATGGTGGGACGACTCACACAGCTGGAGCACTGCACTGGATGGCTACAAGCTCTTCAGAAGAGACAGGAAAGGGAGAAGAGGTGGAGGGGTGGCCCTTTATATTAGGGAGGCCTTTGATGCCATGGATGATGAAACTAATGATGATGAAGTTGAATGCCTGTGGGTAAGAATTAAGGGCAAGGCTAATAAGGCTGATATCCTACTGGGAGTCTGTTATCATTCACCCAACCAGGAAGAAGAGGTGGACAACTTCTTCTATAAGCAGCTAGAGAATGTTTCAGAGTCATCAGTCCTTGTTCTTGTAGGAGACTTCAACTTGCCAGACATCTACTGAGAACTTAATAAAGCTGAAAAAAGGCAGTCCAGGAAGTTTTTAGAGTGTGTGAAGGACAACTTTTTGACGCAGCTGGTGGGTGAGCCCACCAGGGGAAGGACTATGTTAGATCTGTTGTTTGCAAATAGAGATGGACTGGTGTAAGATGTGGTGGTTGGAGGTTGCTTGGGGCATAGTGATCATGAAATTATAGAGTTCTTGATATTTGGTGAAATCAGGAGGAATATCAATAAGACTTTTACACTGGACTTCCAGAGGGCAGGCTTTGGCCTATTCAGGAGACTTATTCAGAGAGTTCCTTGGGAAGCAGCCCTTAAAAACAAAGGAGTTCAGGAAAGGTGGGAGTGCTTCAAAACAGAGATCTTGAGGGCACAAGAACAAACTGTCCCTATGTGTTGAAAGGCGAGTCGACGAGGCAAACGTCCAGCCTGGTTGGGCAAGGAGGTTTTAGAGGAACTTAGGAATAAAAAGAAGATATATCATCTTTGGAAGGAGGGTCAGGTCTCTCAAGAAGTATTTAAGGGAGCTGCTAGAGCTTGTAGGGAAAAAGATAGGGAGGCCAAAGGTCTGTTTGAAATAAAAATGGCGACTTCTATTAAAGATGATAAGAAATGTTTTTACAAATATGTTAATGGTAAAAGGAATGGTAAAAGCCTGGTGGATGCAGGAAAGGCTGTGGATGTTGTGTACCTGGATTTCAGCAGGGCCTTTGACACTGTCTCCCACAGCATACTCCTGAAAAAGCTGGCAGCCCGTGGCTTGGACAAGGACACTCTTTACTGGGTTAAGAATTGGTTGGATGGCTGGGCCCAGAGAGTGGTGTTGAATGGTACAGTACCCAGGTGGCGACCAGTCACCAGTGGTGTCCCTCAGGGGTCTGTGCTGGAGCCCGTTCTGTTCAGTATTTTCATTGATGACATGGATGAGAGTATTGACTCCTTCATTAGTAAATTTGCAGATGGCACTAAGCTGCGAGCATGTGTGGATCAGTTGGAAGGTAGGAGGGCTCTGCAGAGAGACCTGGAATGCTTGGAGGGATGGGCAGAGTCCAATAAGGTGAAGTTTAACAAGTCCAAGTGTCGAGTCCTGCATTTTGGCCACAATAACCCCCTGTAGTGTTACAGGCTGGGGACAGTGTGGCTGGACATTGCTCAGGCAGAAAGGGACCTGGAGGTACTGGTCGACAGCTGACTGAACATGATCCAGCAGTGTGCCCTGGTGGCCAAGAAGGCCAATGGCATCCTGGCCTGTATCAGGAATAGTGTGGTCAGCAGGAGCAGGGAGGTCATTCTTTCCCTCTTCCCCTCTACTCAGAACTGGTGAGGCCACACCTTGAGTACTGTGTCCAGTTCTGGGCCCCTCAGTTTAGGAAGGATGTTGAGACACTTGAGCGCATCCAGAGCAGAGCAACAAGGCTGGTGAGGGGCTTGGAACACAAGCCCTATGAGGAACGGCTGATGGAGCTAGGGTTGTTTAGCCTGGAGAAAAGGAGACTCAGGGGTGACCTTATCACTCTCTACAACTTCCTGAAAGGTGGTTGTAGTCAGGTGGGGGTCAGTCTCTTTCACCAGGCAGCAACCAGTAGAAGCAGAGGACACAGTCTTAAGCTGTGCCAGGGGCGATACAGGTTGGATATTAGGAAGAAGTATTTCACTGAAAGAGTGATAAAGTACTGGAATGGTCTACCCAGGGAGGTGGTGGAGTCACCATCCCTGGATATGTTTAAAAAAAGACTGGATGAGGCACTTGGTGCCATGGTCTAGTTGAGATGTTAGGGCATGGGTTGGACTTTATGATCTTGAAGGTCTCTTCCAACCTAGTCCTTCTGTGAATTCTGTGAATCCATCCATGTTCTGTAGTCAACATTTCTCAACATCTTTTTTCATATCACTTCTTTCAGACTTATTTAACATGACTTAGATGAATGTATAGGAACTTAGCTTAAGTTTTACAATGTTTAGTTCTCAGTCCTTTCATTGCTGCAAGTCTTCTCAACGACTTCTATGCCTCAGTTTTCAACAGCAAGTGCTCTGGCCACACCCCCCAATTTAAAAAAGGGACTGGGAGAATGAAGACCCTAAGGCAACTGCAGAAAAATATCAGATTTGAGACCATGTAAGGAACCTGAATGTGCACAAGTCCATGGGACCCAATGAGATTCATCCGTGGGTCCTGAGGGAGCTGGCAGAGAAAGTTGCTAAGCCACTATCCATCATTTTTGAAAAATCGTGGCAGTCAGGTGAACTTCACAAGAACTGGAAAAAAGGAAATATAACCCCCATTTTTAAAAAGGAGAAAGTGGAAGACCCAGGGTACTACAGTCCAGTCAGTCTCACCTCTGTGCCAGGCAAGATCATAGAGCAGATTCTCCTGGAAATTATGCTAAGGCACATGGAAAACAGAGGAGATTGTTAACAGCCAACATGGCTTTATAAAGGGGAAATCATGCCTGACAAATTTGGTGACCTTCTGTGACAGGGCTACCGCATTGGTGGATGGGGCAGAGCAACTGACATCGTCTGCTTGGACTTGTGCAAAGTGTTTGACACTGTCCCGCATGACATCCTTGACTGCAAATTGGACATAGACTTGATGGATGGACTACTCACTGGATAAAGAACTGGCTGGCAGGTCGCATGCAAAGAGTTGTGGTCAACAGTTCATTGTCCACATGGAGACCAGTGATGAGTGGTGTCCCTCAGGGATGGGTACTGAAATGGGTACCAATATTGTTCAACATCATTGTCAACAACATGGACAGTGGGATAGAGGATACCCTCAGCAAATTTGCTGACAACACCGAGCTGTGTGGTGCAGTTGACAGGATGGAGGGAAAGGATGCCATCCAGAAGGACCTTGACACGCTTGAGAAGTGGGTCTGTGCAAACTTCAAGTTCAACAAAACAAAGTGCTAAGTCCTATGCCTGGGTCAAAGCAATCCCAGGTACACCTATAGGTTGGGCAGAGAAGGGATTGAGAGCAGCCCTGCAGAGGACTTGGAGGTGATGGGTAATGAAAAACTCAACATGAGCCAGCAGTGAGCTCTCACAGCCTAGAAAGCCAATGGAATCCTGGGCTGCATCTAAAGGAGCATGGCCAACAGGGTGAAGAAGGTGATTCTGCCCCTCTATTCTGCTCTTGTTAGACCCTACCTGGAGTACTACATTCAGGTCTAGTGTCCCCAACATAAGAAGGACATGGATTTGTTGCAGCAAGTCCAGAGGAGGGAGACTAACTTGATAAGAGGACTGGAGCACCTTCCGTATGAAGTCAGGGGCTGTAGACCTCACAGCACCTTCCAGTATCTGAAGGCGCCTACAGGGAAGCCAGAGAGGGACTCTTCATTAAGAACTGTAGTGATAGGACAAGGAGTAATGGGTACAAATTGAAAGAGGGGAAACTTAGGTTAGCTATTAGGAAGAAATTCTTTATTGTGAGGGTGGTCAGGCACTGGGACAGGTTGCCCAGGGAGGTTGTGGATGCCCCATCCCTGGAAGTGTTCAAGGCCAGGCTGGATAAGGCCTTGAGCAACCTGGTCTAGTGGAAGGTATCTCTGCCCATGGCAGGGGGGTTGATCTTTAAGGTTCCTTCCAACCCTTTAACATTCTATGATTCTATGAAAGCACTTCCCATTTTAATTAAGTAGTAAGGGATATATGTAACACATTTTTTGTTTTACTGAAAGAACACAAACATTGCTAACTTGCTAACTTCCATCCCTAACAGAGGAAGCATCTTCACTAAGGTAGTATTTCAGAGCTCTCTCCTTAGAGCTTCTTACAAATAAAACAAGAATACCTAACTATGCTATTACATGAAGCTACCTTTTTTTTTTATTTCTACCCACTGTCCACTTGTCAAAGTGGTCACCCTCTCCATAATCCTATCTTGAAATCTGGAGTCCATGATGGCTATCTCTAACTGCAAGCTTAAACTTATCAGTATTCTATGTACCAACTGTCACTCATACACAGGTTCATGTCAGGGTTTTCAAGCTAGAATAGGGAGTGCCATCTTATACATGGAATATTCAACCTCAATAGATAATTTTGCTAAGTCTGCAGAAATATGAATAAAAGCAATAATTATCAGGTTAAAGAGTCATAACTTCCCCTCAGACATTTACAATATAAAACAGCAGTTCATATCAGCAAATATTTTTCTTGCCCAGAGAAGTCGATACAGCAGAGTTTTTGTAAACCATTCTGCAGGCAAACAGGTTTGCTTTAGCAGTCTTAAATCTAGAATTTTTCAGAATTTTTAGATGTAACATATATATTTGTTTTACTCTGACTACCAGTAGATACTTCATTGGCCACAGGAGACCAGAGCCAGAACTAAAGCCAAAAAAATAGAAGCTGAATTTTTCATCTAAGACTATAAAACAGGGACATGCTGTATAAATTATTTCTTTGTTCTGCATATTTTCATTAAAATTACCGTTCCAACCTCCTCTGATCTGATATCAGTTAACATTTTACCTAATGTTTCTGATTGTTGCTCTCTTCATTGGATCTACTTGCAGCATGTGTTTCAGAAGACTAGATACAGATGGATTCAGGTATTAAGGGGTATAAAAGATACCATCACATATCTTAAAAAGGGTTGGCATGTGATCATCATCAAATAGAAGTGTTCCACATAACAAAGCATAGAGAATAACTCCACTGCTCCAAATATCTACTTCTGTACCTGCATATAATCTGGGGAAAAAAGTTAAATATTAGCAATTTGTGCTTAATACATTTAAATAGATTTTTTTCCAACATTCTTAAATTGTATCATGTCAATCAAGAATATATGAACTTTGGACATCTACTCTGCAATTACTATACCATTCAGTGCTATGCCTTGAACTCTAGTGTCTTTCCTCTTCACATATGTAACAGAAACTAGAAAAGTACAGTCATTTCACGACCATAAGGCGCACTGGACTATAAGGCGCACCCGCCAGCAGTCAGCAAAATTCACAACATTATAGATCAGATAAGGCGCACCGGACTATAAGGCGCACTTTTTTTTTTGCAGTGAGGCTCTGCCCCCAGTTCCCCCTGCGCAGTTGCTGGCCAAGACCCCGCCTCCACCCGGCAGCCATTGGTCCCCGGGCCGGCCTGTACCCGACGGGGCCAGGTCATGCCCGCTGCCGCTCTGTGGAGTGTCCCCAGGACCAGGGCATGTCCACCACCACTCTGTGGAGCGTCCCCAGGGCCCCACTGCTCCGGGAGTCTGCTGGCGCTCCAGGTGACCCAATGCCGGCAGGCTCGCCCCGTGCCGCCCCTGCCCCGAAGTCAGCGGTTGTCCCCATCCCTGCGCGGC
>PYHW01009423.1:102894-119577 GCA_013186435.1 Turdus rufiventris
CTGATCTACATGTTGCGAATTTTGCTGGCTGTCGGCGGGTGCGCCTTATAGTCCGGTGCGCCTTATGGTCGTGAAATTACTGTACTCTTTTATTCCACAGCTTTTTACTTCTGTGGTGTTTTAGTTTTGCCTGGATATTGGCTAGAAACAGCTTTTTTTTCCCTGACTGCCCATCTGAGGGACAGTCAAATGAGCTAAGCCTGTTAGTAGTTAACTCAGGCTAGTACAGCCAGATGAAAAGCTAAAGTGGTACTGATGTGATGTTTTCCTAGTTATGTGGGAGGGTAAAAGTGTAAATAGCAGAGTGAATTCAACTGACAGCTATCTTGACAGCAGGAGCCCTTTAAGAATTATTAGGCACTGGTTTTCCAACTTATCTTTTGGGGCTGACACCACTGTTAAAACTAAAGACCCACTTTCAAGAAGCCATATGCTACATTACATGAGCTCTCAAGAAAAATCCTAACTAAAAAAAAATTATAATTGTTAGTTTATCCTTTTATTGTCAATTGATGAAACCATATAAATCACCAGAAAATGAAGATGCTGACGATTACAGGAAAACAATCACGGATTGTGTATTAAATGAATGTGTGCTCAAGAAGACAACTAGTGCATCACAGATAAATATATGCCCTTTTTATGAAGTACAGCTAGAGCAAGAAGAAAACGACATAGCACATTCTTTAGGGACAAGATAACACAACTTATTTATGGAAACAGAGCATTAGTCCATGAACACTAATGTTTTCAGTTCCTAAATAAATTCCCAGACCACTTCTGGCAGACAATTCAGTATGCAGAAAGATGCTGGATTTCACCACAAAGTGATTTCTCCCTGTACTCTTAAAAAGTAATGTTCATACATGTATGTGTGTATTCTTCACACGATCAATAACTACAAAGCAGCCTAAAAGAAAACCCAACTTAAACCAAATAAGGTAGACAGAGGGGCATTATGGAAATAGAGCAATAATAAAACTGGCAAGTTTGGGGTTTTTTTAAATTAAGAGTCTCAATAAGGTAGATTATTATCCCTTCAAGCTAATTTTATTTGATGAAATATTAACAGAAGTGACATTCAAGAACATGTTAAAATTATAACAGTAGCTCCACCACAACAGTCCTTTTTTGAAATACAGTGTAGGCCATGCGGGGTTTGAGATAACAACAGGTTTGTTGGGGATGTGCTAGACTGAATTTGTAGCTGTTATTGCAGTTTAGCTTATAACGGGCAGACTCCTGTGCTTGCCATGGGGTTCACTTGCCTATTAGAGTCTAGTGCTCTAACGTGACCACTTTTTGCTTTAATTGCTGCTGAAGTGCTGTGCTGCTCATCACCTTACTCTGCTGTGCCTGGGACCATTCTGATAATAGTCATGTCTTGTGCAATGATTACAGGATTCAATCCAGACAGGGTGTAGAATCTCAGAAGATAAGGGGTTAATGTGCCTGTCTGAAATACCAATAGACAGATGTCGGTGGAGCCAACAAAGGACTGTTGGTAATCTGTGGGGAAGAACAGGATGTGGCTGGAAAAGGGGCCATGCAGAGGTAGGGTAGCACTTTTCTGGGACATTCTTGTAGCTCCTGGAGATAAGTACAACACAGCACATCACAAGCACAGAAATGAGGCTGAGTAGTGGGCGTGAACGGTAGGGGGGGACCAAGACCACAAAAGACCCCTAAAGCCTTCGACCCATTTCCAGAAAGGTCTGAAAAAACAGACTGCATGTGAGAACTAATTTGCATAGAAAGCAACAAATCTGTCTTCAAGTCAGAGAAACATGTCCATAAAAAGGTACCCCCAACAAGCCAAGAAATAAATGGGATTATGACATCAGAAATGTTCCACCAATAGCAAAAGTTAGCATCTATGCAAAAAAGCCAACCACTCCAGCCCCACCCCCAACTGCCATCTCAACGCAAAGCACTATCTGGAAAATGCCCAAATGGCAGAAATTAAAGTTTGGCAGGTCCTCCAAAATTGCCACCACTGTAGTCTCTTCGTTTGAGGGGGAACCAATGCCCCTATGGTTCTTTAACTATAAAGTAGTGGTCTGGGGAGATTTTACATGTGTTAGCTCTGGTGAATACTGTAGCTGAGGTTACTGTATTGGATAATGATATTGCTAATAAAGAAGCCACATCACAGACCTGTGGATTTAGGGGAATTTAACCCCAGCCCTTTTCCTTAACAGGAAAAGCCACTCCATTTACCACAACTGTGTTAACTACCCCAGTTAAAAAAAAAATCTGTTTTGGGTATTGATATGTTGTCAGGAAAAACAGTTGAAACTTCAAACAGTCAGTTCTGCTTCAGGACTTTGCAACTGTAATTTATAAGTCTTGGGCAGATTGGCAAAGTGGGATCCTGTTGTGCTGCCTGTGCCTGAGAAGGCTGTAACTGCAAAACAATATCATATTCCTGGGGAAAAGAGAAAATTACTCCAACCATTCAGGCATTTCAACAAGTGGGAGTTGTTAAGGAAACCATGACTAATTTTAACAATCCTATTTGGCAGCCTGTTAAAAAAATAGATGTCACTTTAAAAATGACTGTAGATTAATAGAGAATTGAATAAAGTCATCTGTCCCTTGCAGTTACACTGCCAGACATGGTTACCCTCATAGAAAAAAAAAAAAAAAGACATGAAAAATTTACAACCCTGGAAGGTAGTAATAGACCTTATTAATTCTTTCTGTTCCATTGCCATTACACATTTATAACTATGTGTATTTAATTGTACTGTTTGTATTCAGCTACATTTAAGGACATTATATAGGCCATGGGCAAAGATAAAATAGGGTCGGTGAGCCTTGAATACGTGGCAGGTCAATTACATTGGCCCCCTGCGCCTGTCAAGAGGGTGGTGATATGTATTTTCTGCTGTGGATTCAGCATCAGGACAAATTTTTTTTGCTAAACCCACTAAATATGCTAATCAACAAAACAGAATTAAAGCACTCATTGTTCAGTATGGACCACCTCACCAAATGCAAAGATTGACTGAAAGAACAAATGGAATGTTGAAGAAATAATTTTTAAAAGCTAACCAATACTAAAAATTTACAACAGTGGTGTTCACATCTTACTAAAGCAGGCTTTCTTGTGAAACAGCTGGAGTATTCATAATCAAACATCCTATGGTCATACAAACATGTCAAAGACTTAATTTCTTCCAGATGGTATGTCTCCCAAATTATTACCTAAAGGGCAAAGGGAATTGTTTACACCAGTAGATTGCATGGTGGGACTACAACCTATTAGGCTAGAAATGAAGATTCATAGAATAACCCCTCAGAATGCCATATGGCATATGCCTGCAGATCTCTTGAAAACGTTTCATTGGCATGGCATCCCAGTAGCTGTAATATAGAATTATACTATGCAAGTGCTTTTGATATCCATGTTCCTTATTGTTATTCTTTCCAAGTAGGTAACAGCTCTATGCCAAGGAACATTACAAAATCAGTTGGTAGTGGACTGTCTCCTTCTTCGACACCATAAATACTGCTCCAATTTTGAAGGCATATGTCACTTCAACATAATTGATGAATCAGCCAGCGTAAGAGACAACATTCAATGTCTCCAGGACTTATTGCATCAAATGAAACAATCTGCTGGTGGTGCCTGGCTAGCTGAGTGGTTTCATTCCCTGGCAGGATAAGTGGGACACCTGATTGAAAGCATTATTGTGACCAATCTAGTGGCCTTTTCTGATGGTGTGACTACACCAGTGGACAAGGGAAAGATTGGAGATGTCATTTATCTGGACTTCTGTAAAGCCTTTGACATGGTCCCCAACAACATCCTTCTCTATAAATTGGAGAGAGATGGATTTGATGAATGGACTTATATGGATAAGAAAATGGTTGCATGATCACATCCAGAGGGTAGCGGTCAACGGCTCAGAATCCCGATGGACATCAGTGACAAGTGGTGTCCCTCTGGGGTCCATATTGGAACCAGTGTTATTTAATATCTTCATCAATGACACAGACAAAGGGATCAAGTGCATCCTCAGCAAATATTCAGATGACACCAAGCTGAGTAGTGCAGGTGACATACCTGAAGGATGAAGCCATCCAGAGGGACCTGGACAAGCTCAAGAAGTGCCCCATGGGAACCTCATGAGGTTTAATAAGACCAAGTGCAAGGTGTGCACTTGCAAACCGAGAAAGCAAATAATTTCCTGGGCTGCATCCAAAGCAACAGGGGCAGTAAGTCAGGGGAGGCAATTCTGCCCCTCTGCTCTGGTGAGATCCCACCTGCAGAGCTGCATCCAGCTCTGGGGTCTCCAGCATAGGACATGGACCTGTTGGAGCAAGTCCAGAGGAGGCCACCTAGTTGATTAGATGGATGGAACACCCCTCCTACGAGGAAAGGCTGAAAGAATTGGGATTGTTCAGCCTAGAAAAGAGAAGGCTTCGGGGTAACCAAACTGCAGCCTTCTGATACCTGAAGGGAACCTGCAATAGAGAGGGACTTTATACAAGGGCATGAAGTGACAGGACAAGGGGGAATGGCTTCAAACTGAGAGTAGGTTTTGATTAGGAAATACTAGGAAAAAAAATCTTTACTGTGAGGCTGGTGAGACAGTGGTATGGGGTGCCCAGAAAAACTCTGGATGCCCTATCCCTGGAAGTGTTCAAGGCCAAATTGGATGGGACTTGGAGCAACCTGGTCTAGTGAAAGGTGTCTGTTCACAGCAAGGGGGCTGGAACTAGATGATCTTTAAGGTCCCTTCCAACCCAGGCCATTCTATGATTCTATCATTGTAGGAATATGTTTATTCATTTTTCTATATATGTTCATTACGTGCCCCTGTAAATTACCCTAGCCTACACCCCGCAAGCCCAAATGGACATCTCCAGCTTTGCCAGCCCCACTGGAAATGGTTCCTTGAGTGAGAGAGTGGAAGGTGGGAAAATAACAGAAGATTGGTGATGAGGATTGCAAACATGCTTGAATGACCTGCAGCTGGAGAGTAGAAAAATACATATATCATGTTAATCAGTATTTAGCCTTGTGTGTTTGACAAGTAGAACATCTATGTTTAGATAAAATAGGCCTGTGATAGATTTATAGGCACCCTACCAAACATACTCAAGATTCCTGCCCTGGTGTGTTGAAAGACCAAAGCACAGTAGTAAATGACACTTTATAAACATTTGAAATCAACAGGTTCATTGATCCTCCAGCCTGGACTGAGCTCTGTGGTGCCTTCACCCCTGCTTGTGTGCCTCTGCCCAGGTGCTGCTTTGAGGATCTCCCAGTTGGTGAGGTAACGAAAATAAATACACTGCTTGCATTTCAGCTGTGATTTTGTGGTTGTTCCTGTGTCCTGTCTGTGCTGGCTCACACACTGCTCCCCAATGGCTCAAAGTGGTAGTGTCACTTTATAAGCCAGCCTTGAGAAAAAACAGAAGTCAACAGCCTTTAGTCTCAAGATATTCTTCCACTGCTTTCCTAGATAGTCTTAGAGTCAAATATATCTCTATTTTCTATAGCATACAAGAAGTTAACAAGCAATTTCCAGGTAGAATTTGGTTCTGCTATTATGGAGAGCACTGTCCATGACATCACTTTCAATTTCTAGAGAGGATAATCTATGTTCCTCACCCACTTTTTTCAATCATACAAAGAGATGCCCCTAATCTAATGCTACTTCTGAGATAAAGAATTTAAACTAAAAGGAGGCAAATTTGAAATGAAACATGGTAACACCGTTGAAACATCAGTAATTTCTTCAGAACATGCCAATAGTTGAAAGAGATTGTGCAAAGAACATACAATAGAAACATCTACAGTGAAAAAAGCTGTCATATAAAAAGACAGCTAACACATTAAATACAGCAGGTTTTTTACTGTTTATACTAGGTGCATGAGCAATCCATTAGGTTAACCATAAAAACCCCACCAGCTTATTTTAAGAATACAACCTGAATCTAGTCTAATTTGCAAAACAATGTTTTCAATTTGCATACCCCAATATTTCAACAATTCTCACAAACAACACAACAGGAACAGTTTAAGATAATACAATTTTTTTCACCTGTAGTGAATGGCATTGAGGCAAAGTTTAATTTCTATTTTATTCCTACAAGGCTTCAAGCTTACTGCATGGCATCTATACCCCTACCAGGAAAAGTTGTTTACATCTGAGCTGAAAAAAACCCTTTGATAACCACTAGTCAACTGTTTTTAGCAGTCTTTCCAGGTCTGTGTCAGATGTGTTACTAGTTAATCAAATAATCTCAGGACCATCTTTTCATGCTTATTTCTCCCCTTGTAGAGTGAAACAGCTTGTCTTCCTTATAAGAACAAGTACTAATATTTGTGCAGCAAAATATACAGACAGCTCAAGAATTAAGACTGACTACTTTCATTACATATCCAATGATGTTTTATATAAATGCATCATAAGTGGCTTCCAACAATTATTTCCATAAGTACAGAAAATTTTGCTCTTCCTGCAATTACTTCCCATTAAAAGTACTATCCCTGAGAAGTTAGCTAACACAACTCCCCTTTCCTGAAAGATATTCACAGTATACCAGACAATATTTCCACACCACCACACCCAGTCGACGTCATTCAGAATGTAGACCCTGACCACCACCCTGTAGCCACCGCATCTGGGGACAAAGCTCCAGTTAACAGCCTGTGAAATGCCTTCTCGCGGTGGCCCTGTATACACTTCAGTCCTACATCGCTCTCCCCAACCCCTTTCCCACCACCCCTGTCCGCCCTCGGTGCTATGGCAGCCACATCCCAGTGATCCACCCGGCTCGGCAGATACGGCTGGGCACCGCCCCCGAGGAAACTCAGACCCACCCCCAACACTCTGAGCAGGAAACAGAGCCGGACCAAGCCCAAACTAAGGCGGCAGCCTAGCCCTGGTCAGGCCTCAACGGTCACCTGACTCCAGCCCCAGAGGACTGGCCACCATGAGGAGACCGTAGGTGGCCGTTTCCCTCAGCTGGCAATGGAGACTATTGCTCAGCCCAACATACCCGCCCAGCACGCTACCCCCTCACACCCCGACTGGGCTGTGCCACTCCCTGGAGCAGGCGAGAGCCCCTCTCCCTGCCACTCACCTTTGACTTTGCCGAAGGTACCGACGCCAAGCGTGTCGCCCAGGATATAGCGCCCAATCTTCACCCGTCCGTGCTCGTGCTTCTGTTTATCTGCTGCTGCTGCCACCATCTTGAGCCTAGGGCCAAGCCTGCTCATAGAGCATGCCGGTGCCGCAGTACTAGCGGGGGGAGGGCTAAACAAATAACACTCATCAACCCACTCTCAAAGTGAACTCAGCACTTATCACTTTCCTGCCCTCCCCGAGGACAAACCCTTGCTGTTGGGTCGGGGAGGGCTAGGTCGGCTCAGTGGCACCCTGAGGGGCAAGGTTTCTGCAGGTGGGCCCCACCGGCAGGGCGGGATGGGAGGAACAGTCCCCGGAGACTGTGGAGCGGAGTGAGGGGGTCGCGGTGTTTTTACGCCACCTTCCCTGGGAAATACTGGAGATTCACATAGATTTCGGGACCGGGAGGGAAGGCAGGTGCAGAACGCTTCACAGCGGAAGTGGCGGTTCCCCTCAGCACTGGCGTGGTGTGAAGAGCTGACCTGGGCCCACCGGCATCAAAAGTGGCACTGCCTGGAAGCTTAAGCTCCCTCCTGTTGCTGGCTAGCACCACAATCATCCACGAGGCCTGTTGCCTGCAGGCAGCGGGAAGCTAGGGCTAAGTGCTTCCCAAATTACGGGTTGTCCTTCCTGACGCAAAAGTGAGATGTGTCGAACATAGTCATACTTTTAATTGAGAAACTGTGATAGCACAATGAGATTGATAGGCTGTCTGCATTGCCACAGCAACGGGGTGCCATGCAATGTGCTGCACACTGCAAGACCTGCCTGTGAAGAGCATGCAGAAGCTGAGGTGGCAGTTTGTATTGGTTTGCACGGCCTGGTTTTTGGTAGCGGGGTGTTGGGAAGGATAAGGATTTGACAGGAAGGTCTCACAGATATGTATGTATAACAGAAAGATCTTTGAATGTAGAATCTGAAGAAGGAACAGAAATGATAGCAAGTTTTGATATAGAGTGTTATGAACAAGTTCATAAGTTTCAGTTTTTCATGTGCAATTGTTAATGTTAAGCTTTACTCTGTTCTGGTTGTTAATTAATGTTAATTGTTAATGTTAAATTATTGGCCCCATTCTGTTCCAGCCCTCATTCTGTCTCACCTGTGTACCCCTTTTTCCCTTCATTTGGTGTTGCTGCTGCTGCTTCCCTGAAAACGGCGCCTGGGAGGAGGATGACATGAACCTGTATGCAAATGAAAGGAGTGCAAGGGACACTGGGACATTATTCGGACCTAAAACCCCTTAGGACAACGAGCCCAAATGACATCTAGAGCTGAGACCAGTGTCCCCAGGTTGGGAAAACAACACAGAATATGAGTTACCACCCCGAGCTGCTTTGATTCCACCACCATGATATGAATAGCACCTTACCAACATGACACCCCTGGACTATGAGCCAAAAGTAGACTTCCCAGGGATTTCCGTTGAGGAAGGAAGCCCCAGCTCTGCCTGTGAAGACAAAGCTGCACTCCTCCTCCTCCGGGTTGTCCATTGGGAGCAGCGGCGGCATGTGCAGCCCCTCGGGTTCCCCACCCAAGCTGATTTTCTAATAAAGGCCTTTCAAGGGTGCAAGTCTCTTGGCCCAGTTATTTCATAGAGGAAAAGAATTGCTGAGCCAGTCTTACTGGGTAGCTAAGAAGGCAAAGAGCAAGTGAGTTGGAAGGGGCTTTTGACTCTGAGCAAAGGATGAATGCAGCTCAAACAAAAGATGTTTTTACCAAGCAAAAAGATTTTCACAGGCAAACAAGAAAAACCAATGTTGCAAGTAGAGGAAAGATCTCAGAATTTTCCACTGCAAGAAAACTGAAAAACAACTTCTAGCTTAAACTGTAACATACTAACCTTTTGTGATTGGAAAATACTAACATGAATATGGTAATGTTAGTAGTTATGATAAACTATAGGTAATAGTAAAGGTATCAATTGGTTGTTATGTAATAAGATGCACAGCAAAGAAAGAAATATAATGCTTTGTAACATGAATGGAACAGAGCTTCAGGACACACGGCTTGCCTATAGCCATCAGCTATAGGCTCACCCACAACCCACAACTATTGTAAACCTCATCTATGCAATAAACAGCATCTTGAAAGCTGTCTGAAGCCTCCATCTCTATGTCCGGCTCTTACAGTGGGGGGGCACAAAGATGGCTCCTGTGAGAAGCTGCTGGAAGCTTCCACCAATGGCTGATAGCTCTGAAGATGGACATGCTGCTGGCTGAAACTGGGACAATGAGAGGTTGGTAACACCTCTGTGATACTGCTCATGAGAGTCGACCCATGCCAGAGAAGTTCACAGAGAACTGTCTCCTTTCCCAGAGAAAACCTCAGGTGATGAACTGACCAAAACTCCCACACCGTCTCCCTGTGCTGTCAGTGGGAAGGAGGGAGGGGCTGGGGGAAAAAGGTGTTTTAAGGGCCTATTTTACCTCACATTATCCTCCTCTGATTCTGTTAGTAATAAATTTCACTTTGCAACCTCAAGTTGAGCCTGTTTTGCCCTTGAAGTCTTTTTTCCTGATCCTTATCTAAACTCAGGAACCCTTTGTTAACTTTTTTTCCTTTTTCCTCCTCTGCCCAGCTATAGCAGAGGAGAGTGAGCGAGCAACTTTTGTGGGTGCCTGGCATTGGATCAGTGCCAAAACATGACATAGTTGAACACCCACATACAGACAGGGTTTCAGGCACTAATAATGCAATGTGTTGCATATGGTTAAAAAAAGCATTTTTTCTAGTAATAGTCTTAAATATGATTCAGAGAACATTCAGTATTATTTGTTACAGTTGTGAATTTAATAGAAAGTTAGAAAACAAATTCTGATCCCTGAAAAGTCTTTATATGTTAAAGCATCCCCCTAACCTAATGGGACAAAACATTAAAACCCATCTGTTCATTACTATGGAAGAAAAAATATTAAAGATTTAATAAGAAATATGGTATGAAAAAACATTTCTTAAAATATATTACAGACTGTGTATGGTAATTGTTCTGTACCTAGAAACATAGAAGTTTAAGGGGTTGAAATGGACCTTAAATATCATCTACTTCCATCCCCCTGCCATGGGCAGGGATACCTTCCACTAGACCAGGTTGCTCCAAGCTCCATTCAGCCTGGCCTTAAACACTTCCAGGGATGGGGCATCCACAGCTTCTCTGGGCAACCTGTTCCAGTGCCTCACCACCCTCACAGTAAAAATTTTTTTTCCTAATATCTAACTTAAATTTCCCCTCTTTCAATTTGTACCCATTACTCCTTGTCCTGTCACTGAAATTCCTGATGAAAAGTCCCTCTTCAGTTCCCTGTAAGCCCCTTCAGGTACTGGAAGGTGCTGTGAGGTCACAGAACCTTCTCTTCTCCAGACTGAACAGCCCCAACTTTCTCAGCCTGTCTGTAAGGGAGGTGCTCCAGTCCTCTTATCAACATCATTGGCCCATCTCTGGACTTGCTCCAACAGTTCTATGTCCTTCGTATGCTGGGGCACCAGAACTGTACTCAGTACTCCAGGTAGGGTCTAACAAGGGCAGAATAGAGGGGCAGAATCACCTCCTTCATTCTGCTGGCCATGCTCCTTTGGATGCAGCTCAGGATTCTGTTGGTTTCTGGGCTGCAAGCACTCACTGCTGGCTCATGGTTTTTCATCACCCATAACCCCCAAGTCCTTCTCTTCAGGGCTGCTCTCAGTCACTTTTCCCCCCAACCTGTAGATGTGCCTGGGATTGCCACGACCCAGGTGTAGGACCTTGGACATAAAGGGAGCTGATCTAAAGTACCAGTGAACACTATGCAGAGGTTCAATTCTAACTGATAACCCTCAAGTTAAGCTTATTATAACAAGATCTCAACAAAAGATCATTTATATACTGGAAAATCAGAGAAGTAGTCAAGCTTTCAACATTTAACAAAACACTACAAAGAACTGAAGCACTTCAGAATCTATATCTAGTAAAGCTTTTAGTCCAACAATGACTGACATGTAATAGTGAACTACCTAAGCTCTCTTGAATAGGTTTAATGTAACCCAAATTAACTGATCTCCTGCCCCTCACCAAGAATTTTAAAGGAGATGAAAATACAGCAGCTGTCAAACTCTATTTGTAAAATTCATTCTTGGTATAGGTAAAATTCCCCCTGAAAGGAAGTTTGTAAGTTTTCAAAGTGACTGCAAGCCATTGCAAGTTTCAATCACTATTACCTTGATATGTTGTATATTATATAAATGATCATTTTTCAACAGTGTGGTACAGCATAATATAATTTAGGCTGAAGAGCTAACAGATAGCACCAGCAAATAATTAATCACTTGCCTTTGCAGTATTATGTTTGTGGGTCAGCATAACAGGCTGTGGGATGATGACCAAGGATCCAGGCAAGGTCTAAGACTTACTATCCACAGCCCACACTGCATTCCCTCTATGTTATTTTTGTGGATGGAGATCTGTATAGCTGACATCAAGAAAGGATGAGTTCGCTGAAAAAGGTCCTGTGGAGATAGGATGCTCCTGTTTTGGCTCCAATGAACAGCACAGGACAGAACCAAGTCCATATGACTAGAACTTGACACCATGGCCAAAAAAGTAACTTTTGCCTGATTAAGGGTCATTAAAATATTAAAATGTACATCCTTGCATATGCTAATAAACTTAATGAAGTACATGGTACCACATATATGACAATACTACTCAACTCTCAACTTAGATCATGCTATATGTTACATAGGAGGAAGAAGATAAGATAGGGTTGTATATAAGGAGGGTAGAAATTTCACTTAGTGAGGAAGACCCAAAAAGACATTGGAGACAGTCGATGAGCTACTCTTCTCTTCCCTCCCTCCTCCCAAGCAGGAAAGCCTTCTTGATAAGATTTTGTGTACGATTATTATTATTATTATTACTCAGGTAAACACAATATTATTATTCTAAACCTGTATTTCTGTCGCTTCAATATACCCCACTAATCATGAATCGATCACAAGATTCTTATTGAATGCAACCAGACCTATAGCATCAGACTGGTAAACTGCACTATTTATAAATCTGTGCTCATGGAAGTTCATATTGAACAGATCAGATCTACAGAACCAAATTGGTTCTAATCAGAAATTAAATCCAGCCACACCCAGCCCCTCTGATCTCTCTGACCAGCTAGAACGCAAAGGGAATTATTTTCTGCCAAACTTCTTACTCTTAATGCAACACAGGCTACTCAAAACAAAAATCCCATGTTACACAAAAAACATCATATAAGACTGAAAAGCAAAGGCTTTAATTCCCACCCATAGTCAGAACACCTGCCATCCAACAGTACTATTCTTCAAAAAGCCTTTAGTGCCTTGCTGACCTGTTTTAAGATGCTCTGAGGGGTTATTCTTACTCTGAGAGTAACAAAAAGACATTTATGATTACTTCCTCTTACATTTGTTTCCCAGTATATAATCAAAACATATTTTAGATGCACTCCTGAGCCCTGTGAATACATAGATGTGCAATATGTACAAAATGTATTTTTAAGTTAACAGCTTTGACACCACTTACTTTCAAACTCTCAGAAGCTCCAATTAAAAGTAGGGTGAGTACAATATATTTGTAACATGTTAAGACAACAGCAGGGCAAGATTTCTCTTTTTGTTCAGAAACAGCCTAAGTAGATACACTCAATTATCCAAAAGTATTAACTATATTTCATTTAAAATATAAGAAAGTGCAGTCAAGGGCACTCTAATTTCAATCCTGGCTGAAAACTTCTTTAGTGATCTGCACAAGCTGATCCATTTGTTGACTGCTAATCCTTCAGTACTGACAAAGCAGTATACTACTAGAAATTAATGATGAAACCAAAGGAATAATAGAATAGCCTCAGAAGCTCAAAATATTAGAAGTTTTTGTTGGTTTGTTGGTTTTTTGGGTTTTTTTTTTTTGGGGGGAGGGAGGAAGAGAGGTGTGTGTATGTGTGTGTGTGTGTGTGTTAAGTATTTTCTCCCCAAAGCATCTGAAATCCTCTAAAGCCTTGCAGGGATTGCCATCTTCTAAATTTCCAAAACTTTCACCTTACAATCACTTTCCTTTAAAGCTGTTTGAAAGCTAGCTGAGTGACCCAGTAACACACCATATAGGGTGCAAGTTTATCACGTATCAGTCCATAATTCCAATGTACCCCCAAGTCAGACTTCTGTATTGTACTACCTACCATTTAATGTTTACACCTAGCATAAAATCCTAGAATCATTTAGGTTGGAAAAGACCTTTAAGATCAAGTCACACTTAACCCAGCACTACCAAGTCCACCACTAAACCATGTCCCCATGAAATAGAGAATTAAGAATCAAGCAATGCTTTGACTAAAAGGGGGACTGACAAAACTGTATTGTTTTCTATAATTTATGGTGCTTACAAGAACAGGAGGAGACCAAGGCTACAAGGTGCAGTCAAGGGCTAGAATGCACAAACAGGATGCAAGGACAAAGACACCACAGGATAAGGGGGTCCTCAGACCCCTGAGACCAGGAAAACTGATATAAAAGTCTCGAAAATGACCAAATGACTATAAAGAGAGCATGCACAAGGAGGCAAGGTGAAAAGTTCAAACTGAGAGGAAGACTATTTACTTCATCCCAAGACCCCCAGATGGCCACCAGAACAACCTAAAAGGAACAACGTGCAGTCACAGAGGCAGAGAGGCGCAGGTCGCCAAAGTTTTTGGTCGCATGTTTTTGGAGGAGCTATCCCCCATGCACCTCAGTGCTGAATAAATACATACCTACTCTTATGACTTATTTTGTGGGTTATAGAGTGTTTTTCTGCGCTTCACCCAAGTGCCGCATTCACATGTTTTTTGAACACTTCCAGTGATGGTGACTCCACCACTGCCCTGGGCAGTTTGTTTCAATGCCTGGCCACCCTTTCAGTGAAAAATTTTTCCTAATTTCCAACCTAAACCCCCATCTAGCTATAACTTCCTTTCAGGTAGTTGTAGAGAGCTATAAGGTCCCCCTGAGCCTCCTTTTTTCCAGACTAAACAACCCCAGTTCCCTCAGCTGCTCCTCATAAGACTTGTGCTCTAGTCCTTTCACTAATTAAGTCTGATCTATTTGTGTGTCAACTTTCCACACTGACCTTCCCAGACCATTTGAGTAACTTCTGTCTCAACAATAACAAATCTCCAGTTCCTTAATGTCTGGTAGTATGTGCGCTTCAGATTTGGCAGTTTCTTTTTACGTAAGCAATGACCCACTGAATAGGCAATACTTTTGCAGGACTTTCAGAGCCACAAAACCGTGAACAATGTCTAAGACTGGGAATCCCTCTTAAACTATTCCCTCCCAGAACAGCACTTAAAACCATTATTGAAGTTACCATATTTGATATAAATTCTGACACTACATGCTAGAACACAATGAAACTCAGTCCATAGTGCCAATATTCCATTTCTCGTGCAGGCAAGTTGAGTAACGTACAACCCTCTTTTTAAATTCAGCACAGAGATGATGGCCCTTTTCAAGGTGGAGTTGCTATTAAATGAAAAGTCAATTAAGGGATTATTTTAAATTAATTGCTTCAGTACATACCATCAAGAATTTGTATGTGTAAATACAGTTATTTCACGACCATAAGGCGCACTTCCGGGAGTCGGCAAATTTCACAGTTTTGTACATTATATAAGGCGCATCAGACTATAAGGCGTACTTTTTCTTTGCCGCGAAGATCCGTGCCACGCGCAACAAAATAAGGAATTAGTAATGGAATCCCTCAATTGTGGAGTTTACTGGCAGGTGCACAATTTGGAAACATTTTTCACAGATCGGCATAGGCTTTCAAAGGCAGCCCTAGGCGCCATCCCCGTACTGTGGGCCCTGGCACTCCCGCCCGCCCCCGGTGCCGGCTGGCTCGGCTCGACACAGCTGCGGGGCCGCCTCCCCCTTGTGACTCCGTTCTGCCTCGGTGCTGTTCCCCCTCACGGCTCTGTGGAGCTGCCGTGCCGTTCCCTCACTCAGCTCGGTGCTCCTGCCGTGCCGCCTGTCCTGTGCTCGGCTCGGCGCCGCCGCCATGCTACCTGTCCCTCACTCGGCTCAGTACTCTTGCCGTGCCGTTCCCCCTTGTGGCTCCGTTGTGCCGCCATGCTGTTCCACCTCGCAGCTCCGCGGAGCCGCCCTGCCGCCCGCCCCTCCCTAGGCTTGGCGTCAGTGCCCGTCCCTCGCTTGGCTCAGTGTTGCCGCCCGTCCCTCGCTCGGCTCAGCGCCACCGCCCTGCCGTCCGTCCCTCGCTCGGTGCCACTGCCCTGCCGCCCGCCCCTCGCTTGGCTCGGCGCCGCTGCCATGCCTCCCGCCCCTCGCTCGGCTCGGAGCTGCTGCCGTGCCGCCTGTTCCCCGCGGCTCAGCACTGCCGCTGTGCCGTTCCCCCTCACGGCGCCACAGCTCCGCGGTGCCATGGTGCCGCCTCCCCGTCGCGGCACGGGGCTCCTGTGGCACAGGGCTCCCGTGGCTCGGGAGGGCACAGGGCTGCAGTGCCTCGGGGCAGTCGCGGCTTGCACTTCCGGGTTGGCAAATTTCTGAACTTTGTCCATTATATAAGGCACACGGGACTATAAGGCGCACTTCTGGGTTCGGGGGGAAATTTTAGTCAAAAGGGTGCGCCTTATAGTCGTGAAATTACTGTATATGCATTTTCAGTAATCCCATGTGTAGCGGGTTTGCATGGCTAGGTTTTGGTAGCAGGGGTTCTACAGGGGTGGTTTCTGTGAGAAGCTGCTAGAAGCTGCCTTCATGTCCAGCAGAGCCAATGCAGGCTGGCTCCAGGATGGATGGGCAGCTGGCCAAGACTGAGCCAATAAGAATTGGTGGTAATGCCTCTGTGATAACGTATTTAAGAAGGAAAAGAAAAAAGCTCTTGTGCAGATGTAACTGCAGCCAGAGAAGAGTGGAGTGAGAATATATGAGTAACAGCCCTGCAGACACTAAGGTAGGTGGAGGAGGGACAGGAGGTGCTCCAGGTGTTGGAGCTGAGATTTCCTTGCAGCCCATGGTGAAGACCATGGACAAAAATTCTCCCCACAAAAACCAAAATAACATCATCATAACAGAATGAAAATGGACAACTTACACAAAATCCACCCTTTGTCCCTTTGCCACAATTACAACAATTCCCCATGATCATTCTACTTTCTAACATCTCTACTTGTTTTGCCTATTACCTCTTTCAATTACTATCCTTATCTCAAAATCCTCATGATCCGAGTGATGGCACCAAAAAGACTAGTGGGTTGACCCTGGCTGGATGCCAGATACCCACCAAAGCCTCATGATCACTCTCGTCCACAGCTGGACAGGGGAGAGAAAATATAACAAATGATTCATGGGTTGAGATAAGGATAGAGAGATCACCCACCAAATACCATCATGGGCAAAAGAGACTCAAATTAGAGAAATTAATTAAATTTATTATTAACTATGAGAACCCAGGATATTCCCCTGGCTTCCCTGGAGCCTGTACAGGGGGCTCAGAAGCCTTGGCAAGGTGCCCAAAATCCCTGTGAGTTCAATCTAA
>PYHW01009426.1:4376-63316 GCA_013186435.1 Turdus rufiventris
GGCAATCAAAGAGCCAGGTGCACAGACACAAACTGCAGCCTGGTGTGATGCTTTGCCTGAGTGCTGTGCATAATCACCACAAGATGGGAAAGAAACTCTTTTGCCCTCATTTTCCCACAGCAGAATGGCATAGATAATAGCCTTTGGCTTAGAGCAGGAGCATCCTCCTCTGTCTACAGCATTCAATTACTGTATGTCTCTGGCCACCCTGGCATGAGGGTGCCACAAGTGCCCTTATTAGTTCGAGTCCAGAACAGCTATGGAGCTTACTGGCAGCAAGGGCATGGAGAATGCCAGAGGGCATTTCTCTGGGTGATGTGGCCAGCATGGATTGTGCTGCACCTGCATTTCACTGCACCTTCTGCAGGAAGAATGATGCAGCTTGGGCACTTTACTGCTCACCCACTGTGGTTATGACTGTATTGGCTCCTAAGCCAAGCACAAACACGTTTCCTGCATGAGCCCTTTCCTACAGTATGGCCGCTGCGAGTGACCACAACAGAACTGGACCAGCTGGGGAATATATGGCATAAATATAGAGAGGTGGGAATGATGAAGTTGTCTCAAAACAAAGAACTTTTAATGTAGAAATACCAGAAATAGAAACCACATGGTACCAGTGACAGCTTCCAAAGACCCCGAAACCCGAAAAGCACAGAGGTATATCGATGGGATGGAGGGAATAGGGTCAAATCAGTAACAAGGATAAGGAACAGACCATATATGTAGCTGGCAGCTAGGCAACTATGTCTCAAAACCAAGAACAACATTTTATTTGTAACAAACTAGTTTACATATTAGTTACCATGAGACAACTCTTCTTTCTATTCTCTCACCACGAAGGAAGGATGTCCTCCCTCCTAGCTAGATGTCTCCCAGGGTTTGAAACTGAAACTCTCTGCATCTGCAGGTGAAGCCAGCTCCCTGCCCACCTTAATTTCCACTCCACAAAATTTCTGGTTTTGGGAGAATCTTGTGGGGAAAAAAGGCTGCAGAGAGCAGTGTACTAGTGAAATTCTCCAGGGCCTGCACAGTCTGGATTTAAGCAACCTTTTCTCCCCTCTTCCTACTTAGGGCCACTGCAGGCATCTCCAGCTGAAATTAATCTACAACAGCCTGTAAGACTTAATACAGTTCTGGCTGTGCCTTGTTCCAAATTCTTTGCAACTTGAGGTAATATGGAAGGCATGAAAACTAGTGTCTCAATCTGACTATTCTTGGGATTTTCACAAAGCCCTCTGGAGTTTTTACTATTCTGGCCTCCAGTTACAAGAATATTTTAACCCAATCTCTAGATAACTTGAATCCTAATGTCATCTTAAAGGTTTATCTTTTTGAAGGTATAAGACTTTTAAGATAACCTGGATTTTTAAAATCATTCAGTATTTGTTATTAATGCTGTTCCCTCAGAGCCCTATCATTTGCATTTCTTGATTTGCATCCAAGGATGTGATGTAAACAGAGCTTTAACAGAGACAAGGTACATTCCCACATACACGTAGAGGATGGTAAAAGCCCACAGCATTTTTACTTCCAACATTTCCTCTGCATTTTTCAAAGTCTGTCTAAGGAGATATCCATACCATTAATCCTTCATATCTGTCTTGAAAGTGCCAGACCTCCTGGTTCAAGATTACAACACTTGGTCCCCTAAATTTTGTGTAATAAAGTTATTCACATTCCTCCTTGGTACATTTCAGGCTTAGTTTAGATCACCCATACATGCATCCATAACATACCAGAGTTGTGCGTACTTGATTCCTATTATGTGCTGAGACAGGTTTTTTTAATTTGAAAAGCCATTTCTGATAATGAAAGAAAGCCCTTCCACTCTGATATTTCTGCCAGTGTGTAGAAGTAGGATGTACAGCACTAAAACCCAGAGGGAGACAACCTGTCTTATTCCTGTTTTTTCTCACCTTGGTGGATCAGCCTTCCAGGCTGGTACCCCTGCCTGCCCTTATCCCTGCACACAAAGGGGAGCTGTTGCTAAGCAGCTGTGGACCATGCCTCACAGCCTGGTTTGAAAATAAAGAATTAACTAGATTATTTTTGATGAAGACAAGGTATAGCTGAAGAACAGGCAGGAGAAAGGAAAAGAAGTGAAATAAAAGGCAGCTGTGATTTGTGCTAGGGAACAGAGAGTGTCCAAACCGAAGAGGGAAATTTGGAAGCAAAGAGGAAACTATGTGTGTGGCCTAAATGGAAGAAATACATAGAGAATGAGGTGTTCTTCAGGGCAAGCACTGTCTCTATGCTTATATATCACCTAACACTGCAAAGTTCCAATCCAGAGGTCTTCAAGGAAAATAGCATAATAGAAACAAGTGAACAAAAAGTGCTGCCACAAAACTTTTCACCTCAGCCTCTCACTGGTCCTGTCTTAAACACAGCCTGACAGACATTTTCAGTGTGAGATAAAAAACATGGAAGGAAAAGGGCTGGAAATTAATAGTTCAATTTTTTGTCCTGGGAATTTTTTATCTCCATTGACTCCTTAAGCCATCCTGGTTTGAGTGACATCAACGTTGCAGCCACCTCAGGTGACTGTGTAATGACTGAGGGCTCACCATACTTTTTTTGTAACCCTAACAATGTCACTCTGCATTCATGCATAGCTCACAGAAAAATTTTCTTCCAATAAGATATTCTATGTTAATTAAGCATGGCCAAATCCCATTCTTTTGGATTGCCTGAATTCCTGGGCCTGAGAATCTCAATCATAGTATTCCATGAAAAAACATGTTAGCTATTTGGCTTGACATCTTTCATTATTATTCTAGAGATATGAAGGCCAAGCAAAAACCATGCAAGTTTTTCTAAGCATTTTAATGTTTTGACTTTAATTCATAACAATGGTATTTATTCCCATCTATGTTCACTTTTCATGAATATTTCAGAAACCTGTTTCAAAGGCTGAAGTAGTCTCAGGAAAAAAGAATGCAGATTTTGAAGAACATTGTCAAAAAAAACCCTGTACCATAAATGTGATTCTACTGGTTACAGCCCCACCAGTCATGTAGTATATGTGCACCCCACTGAACTTTTGGTCTACGTATGACAAATCAATATAAATGAGAATTCAAATATCGTATATTTAGACTGGAAATTTTATAGGCCAAGAACTGTTTCAGTTGAAATACAAGTGAACCTGAACAAACATTTCATTGTCTCCTGGTGTTCAGATCACTGAAACAAAAGCTGAGAGAAATAAGGAAGGGTGATTGCTTTGCACCAGTGTAGCTTTATGGTGGGTATCAGTCAGTCCTCTGTTCTGTTTCTTCCCTGCTTTTAAACGTCTGCAATAGATTTCTAGAAATCTTAATTCACCAATACATCTTCAGACAACTCTCAGATACGACCTAGAGTGTTAAGTAATGCAAAAAATATAAATTTCATAGGCTTATTCAGTGACAGAGTCCACCTGGATGGATTTCTCACACAATTCATATCTCTGAAGTAGTTTTAAAAAAAATAAGTGGTTGTTTCAATAAATAAGGATTTTCAGCATGTAAGCTAGACCTTTCTAGAGAGGCGCTTAAAATTTAGGGACCTCTGTTTTGGTTTTAGTTAGGAATGCAGCTGGCATATCCATGGATGCAGTATCATTCGTACTTTGCTACCATGCTACCAATCAAGAAAAGAATACTCATTTGCTGTATTTGAAGTTCATCTTTTCAAATTCTCTATTCTCTAAGACTTTGATGTTAGTGATCTGAAATATTAGGGAGATATATAGAAAAGAAAAGGATGCTTTATCTTCAAGGTCCTCAATGACAGAAAACCTGAATGTCAGGAGAGCAAATGTGCCATTTCAGAGAATGAGTTCAGACTGCCATCTGGGGGATTAGGGCTGAGAAATTTAGCATGTATAGTGGATCTAATGGGATACTTTTCAGTAGTCAAAGCATTCTCTGCAAAAATTTTATCCAGTAAAATTTTTATTTAGTTGTTCAGTTCACAAATTATTTGCAAACTTGGCCTCATTTCTGAGTACTTGCAGAATTGTTTGTATGACTAGCTTTTGACCTAGAATTTTTCTTCTTCAATTTGTTTCTGATCTGTGACTAGCTACTTGGAATGGGAGTTTTGCTCAGTTTTGATTGGGTTTTGATTTTGATTTTGCTCTTGGTTTCTTTTTAAAGAAGGAAGTATACTGCATAGTAGAGTGGTTAATTAACAAAAATCATGCTGTCATAGTTAATGTGGCCATATAGGTCATATCACTTGTCTGTGATGGTCACCAGATAAAAACGAGACCTGTCTCTACCCAATCTCTACCCAGGCATTCGTAAGAAGTCGGGGAAATGCTGCCCTAAACCTTGTGTGTACGACATTGGCTTTGTGCAATAATTTTGTGACCAATGTAACAAAAAATATCTAATGTAACAGCTGGCTAGAGAGAGAATTTCCACACACAAAGGCTTGTAGGGAAATCTACACTGGAGTGCAAAGCAGCAAGAGGGCCAGAGCTGCCAAACCACAGGCGTGTGCAAGACAGCTTGACATGCCTGATCTTCTGTGGTCATGATAAAAATGAAATTCGCTATCAACTATCAGCCTAAAAGGTGACTCTAGTTAAAGACCTGTAAGAGCTGGATATAGTTATTTTCTGCAGTAACTTTCACATGAATTGAACAGTACATGAAAATACTTGTGATTGCAGATCCACTCTACATAGAGGTAAGTAGGCTGGGACAGAGTAAAAAGCAGGTCCTGTACAAATACTTTCATACAGTGCCTTTTCACATTTTTGTCTGAAATAAATGTTCAGTAGTCATTAGACAAGTTTTTGTACACACAGAGAAAAATTCCTATTTCATCTGTGCCAGAGAAAGTTGCACAGCCAGGCATTATGTTTGGTTTTTATCCATGGCCTAAGAACAGAAGATCTCAGCAGGACACCTCAGTGATTTTTTGAGAACCACGAAATTTGTTGTTTGCAAGCTATGCTTCCCTTTCCAGCTGAGGAAAGCGGTAGTACCTGAAACCTTTGTGCAAAACTGCAGCTTGTGAACTACTATTCTTTCCTTGGCACATTCAATTTATTATTTCACACATTCAGGAGCAGGAAAAGAGGGGAGATCACAAGTAAAACTAAGATAATTAAATCCTAGAGATATACACAGATACACAAAGTTGTCTGTAATTTGTCTTACGTGTTTCTGCAGGTGAACTTAAAGATCAGCAGATGTGGCTTTTTATCAAATGCTAAGAAAATAGTAATTTGTCTTTTAAATCCCTAATCATAATAAGGGAGAATTAATGTCAGTTAAGATCTGACTCATCTGTTCACTTCTGCAGGATTTTACTAACTTTTCTTATTTCTATATGTAACTCCAGAGAGGCAGAGAGACCAAAGTCATCCTCTCATTGTTAGAAGACATAAGGAAAGGGAACATCCATAAATGCCTGTGAGATGATGCACTGCATGCACAAAGCAACAGCTGTTTACTGGATGACATGGTTAGGGTGACTAGATCTGGTTAGGGATCCAGATCTCAGCTATAACTATGAAAATGACAGGATTTGTGCCTCCTGAGAGGACTAAAAAATGTCTGGATAAAGAAGGAAGACAAAGCAGCTGCTAGCTTTAAGCTGTATGTAATTTATTTACCTTCACAGTATCATGGGCTCGTTAGATTGGCCACTGTCACAATCACCAAGTGTGCCAGTGGGCTAACAGTTAATCCCATTAGCATGAGCTGCTTAGTTTCTAAAACTGGAACCAAAATACTGGATGACAGTCTTGCTCAGCTTCATTATTTTAGCTAGACTTCTCCTTCAGATCTGAAGAACTACACAGCATGAAAATAAATTCTCGAAAGAAATTAGGTTGGCAGAGAGTTTCTGTTCACCTTTTCAAACTGCCTGCACAGAACAGCGTGTGTTTACCATGCAGAACGAGAGTGCAATTACAGTACTTGCACAAATGGCTTTCTAAACTGGCATTTTAAACAAACATTCCACAAGGATCCTGCATGAATACACCTATTATACTACTTTCAAACCATAAAGAAATACTAATCCCCTTTTTTATGCTACTGTACTTGTATAGGTTTCAGGAAGAAAACTTTGTGTTTCTATTTATTCTCTCACTCTTTCAAGAGTCAATCAGAGTATTATAATCATAAAGCAGAAGCCAACTGAGCAGCTAACATAGTCCCCTCTTCACAAGCTCATCTCAGAAATGGTATAAATTCTTTTTATACATCATCCACATGATTCCAGGGAGAAGATACCCTGAGTTCTGTGGCACAGACATCAGCCTTACTACCTTAACCTCTACACTGCTTTTCACAGGTTCAGGAAGATAACATGCCTTTGAACTTTGGAGGGTTTTTTTTTAAACAAATGCAACTGCAATTCACTCAGGAGCAGTCAGACTTTGTGTACAGGAGCCAGAGCTACTGAGGGAGGGTACAAAAAAAAACAAACCAACAACCCAAAAGACCCCTTGTTCCCTGGAATGGCTGGTTTTGGGGTGGTGTTGGGGAGAAGACTCCAATCTATGCATCTATGTATAGTCCTTTCATGTTCCTGAGGACTGATAGAAATCAGAGGAGAGTGTGTGGCAGGTGAAAGCCATGTACAGGTTGTCACTAAAGCTGTAGTGAAACAGAAGCAGCACACACTTTTGCAGGTACAGGAGACAGGAGGGGGTGCAGGTCAGAGCAGGAACTGGTCCTGTGTTTTCCAGTTCAGCAGCAAAACCAATTTGTGATTCCTGTATTTTGCTGTTAGAGGGCAGCAGATACCCTAAGTTAGGTCTGTGGACACCATGACCTACTTCTGCCAGGACTCTGTGGCATCTGCAATGGTCAAGAGACATTGCCAACACTTCTTTCAATCTCTGGGTCTGGCCAACTCAGAATGTTCGAAATTTTCATTTTTTAGATTAGTATTTTCTATGTCCTATCTTCCTCAGCTCAGGCTTTTGTGAGAATTTGAACAGTTTTACAACCATCCTCAGGATGGCAATTAACGTAAAATGTACCTCTCTGCTAATGTCAGCAATAGCCCTACCGAGCATGTCTTCAAATCACCTGATGCTTCTAACATTTGGAAATGAGATTTTAAGAAAAATGTTGTGCTGAACTCTAGACCTATTTTAACTTACAAACATACTGAATTCACAGAATCACATAATTCTTAGGGTTGGAAGGGACTTCTGGAGATCACCCAGTCCAATCCCCCTGTAGAGGCAGGGGTGAAACCTACCTGGAGCAGGGGACACAGGGATGTGTTTTTTCTTCCAGGCAATGAAGATAAAAGCCCTTTTAGCAGTGCAGAGATTTAAAAGTTTAGGTCTCATTAAAATTTTGAAAGACATGTGTGTAAATAAATCTAATGAAGTTGAATGACGAAATAAAATGTCTTGTTTCAGTGTAGTTTCTTCAGAAATTCCAGTTTTCAGCTAAAGGAGAACATTTCCCATCAGAAGGACTTTACCTACTCCCCCATTACTCATTGCTGGATTTATTTAAATTAAAAAAATTAGTACTTATTGTGGGATATGGGGCATCTTGCTGCTGAAGATTTATATAAAAGGAATGCTGTTGGACTACTTTTCCTCTTTTCCTTCTTTTTGTGGAAGACAAAGGAAATTCTGAAATGAACTGATAGAAAACTTTGCTTTATGCAGAACAAGTTTCAGTTTGGAGAAAGCAGATGCAAATCTCTGAGATCTGTGCTCAGCAGCATTAGTTAAGCATAGCAACTATGGTAAAGGAGAGATCCATTTTAGTACAGGAGGGTATTTGATAACCTCACATAGACACTTGCAAGCCAAATCCATGGGGAGCAGTTCCAGCTCAGGGGCTTTCACACAAAGGCGTTGAGGAGAGAGTTTCTGCTGATCTGCACAGCCACGCCAGTATGAAAGAGCTAAGATAAGGTAATGAACATCTTCATTATTCCATATTTAGCCCTTTAAGTTCATCAGATTTTGGGGGCATTTCTGTTTGTTTTATTGATGCAAACATTGCCTAGAAGTTCAGCATCATCATTAAATATTCAATAGAAATGTGTGTGTACAAGAGCAATTTCTTCTTTCACCTCTTTCCTGGTAAGTCTGTTTTGAATAGAGGTTTTGTTTCTTCCTGTGATTTTGCATTTCATGGATTGCTATTGCTTTGGAGGAATTATTCACAAGCTTTCTGCTATACAAATAATTAGTGATCTGTCCAAAAAAGGAACCTTCTACAGTTACCTCCTTTTGGACTGCTTCTCTTGGAAATCCTGCCCAAACATATCAGCCTGATTAAACACAGTAAATACAAATGTTTCCTTATAAATACAGAAAATGAAGGAAGTAAGAGGTTTGCAGGTGTGACATCCACTCACAAAGCCAATATTAAATAAAATCCTGTCACAAGGGATGTTACTGAACTGTAGCTTGCAGAGAGGACTGTGCCTTGAGAAATTTTTCTGGACAGTAACTGGGGGCCTTTCTTACAGGCTCAGTCTAAGTGAAGGTTAGGTTTGGGGTTGAGAGAAAGAGAGAGCCTGGAGAGCTGCAGCTGCAGTGAGGCTGGAAGTGTGGGCCATGGAGAGACCTGGGTTATGAAAGCCT
This sequence comes from Turdus rufiventris, assembly GCA_013186435.1. NCBI lineage: Eukaryota > Metazoa > Chordata > Aves > Passeriformes > Turdidae > Turdus > Turdus rufiventris. The sequence goes on from PYHW01009426.1 coordinate 12,952, forward strand.
TTTTCCTGAGTAATGACTAGTTGCCATTACCATTGCCATGTGTGGAAGGATAATCCTCAGATTATGGTTATTTTTAGTGGTAGGATTCAGGTTTGGGTTGAGTGTAAGCCTAGAGCTGCAGTTGGAGTGGGTCTGCAAAGGGGCTGCCAAAAGAAAGCATGACCTGTAAAGGGAACTGGCTGGCAGAAGTTTTCTTGTGGGAAAAGTAATACGGGGTGAACATCAGCCAGGACAGTGCAATTGTCTGCTCTCCTGTTGAATGAAGATAATGCTCAGGCTCAGTGAATTGTAATCTAGCCATTTCTAATCTTGAAATTTCTGCAGATTTCTTTAAATTACACAGCTATTTAAGCCAAATATCATATGGTTAAATATGTCAACATCCTGAAGACCCAGGCCCAGTTTTACTAGTTTTATTCTAAGCTGTTAAAGGAATTATTTATTGCTTCACTTAAAGTATCTTACTTTTCTCTTAAGCATTTCTGCCTGACCGAGTAATGTAAGAACTCATTCTTTTTTCCCAGTCTCCTATTTTTCAAGTCCTTTCCTAATCCACTTCTTTTTTCCTGATGCACAAGTACTCCACCAAAGTCAGTGACAGCAACAACTGAGCTGTATTTTTGGTATGCATATAGTGTTATTAAAGGAATTGGTTCATGACTGCAGAAACAGTTCTTTACTCATAGCAAGAGTAATTTGTTTCATCTGTAAGCAGAAGAGAAAATATCAGTGTGCAGACTGGTTTGGTTTTTTGGGTTTTGTTTGTTTGGTTCATTTGTTTTGGCTTTGTTTAAACTGAAAGAAAAAAAAAAGGAGAAAAAAAGAAAAAAAGAAAAAAGGAAAATGAAAAGGTTATTTGTATCAGTTTCTCTGTAGAGTCTGAGGTCCTGGAATAATTCTGTAGGAGGTTCACTGAGACCAGCCTGCAGGTGGGGAATTAACAGTGTTGCTTTCTCAAATAAAAGTTTCAACTTGCAATACAGACACAAATACCCTTGGGTTTTCATAGTGTATAGAGCTGCACCCGGATGTGAACATCACTGTTGGTCCTTACCTCCTGTGAAAATAAATCTTAAATCTGAATGGAGTGGATAGCACAATTGGCTTTAATGTTTTTTAGCCAGTGGACACAAAACCACAAAACTGGAGACATGTGCAGGTGCCTGCGGGGATTTGTAGAACGCAGCAGATCTTCAGGAAGCAGAATCAAACCAAACAACAGAATGGGCACTTCATTTTCAGAATGATAGGAATTAAAGAATATTAAATAAAGAAAAACAAACAAATGGAAAAGGAAGAAACACCCATTGCTTTGTGACAGACCCTCCTCCAGAAGAGCCCTTTCTCCATGCAATCTAAGCTGCCAACACACCCGCTGTTGCATGAGGGGGCAGCAGGGATGATTCTTCCCCAGGCAAAACATTCTGTGAGGTGTTTTTGGCTTGGTTGTGCATCACAGATAGTACAGAGTGAAAACCTGGAACATACAACTGCTCTTGGGGTCTGCAGGAGCACTTTGGGTCAGGAGAGGGAGTGGGTCCTGACCTGAGGCTGCTCCCTGACCTGGCTGCTCTCTCCAGAGGTCTCCACTTAAACCTCTCACCACAAAATGTGCTCAAGTAATTTCTGAAAAATGGATGCCATGAGGACAAAAGAGCAGTTCATCATGAGTTTTAGAATGTATTTTTATTGTTTGAGTACTCTGACCCAGCTGAATGCAGACAGATAATTTGAGCAGACAGACAAAATACCCACTAATTAACTTTAACTTCCTCCAGTGTCACCCTAGGAGCAGTCTGTAGCTGGAAATAATTAGTTGTAGGAGACCTCTAAAACTTCACTGTTTAATGTTGTAACTACTTTGTCCTAGTTGCCTACAGTTTGGAGCCAAGGGAATGAACCTGTTGGCACTTTGCTGTTAGCACTGGCCTGCCAGGAGGAGCCTTCTGTGGCTGCAGATGGGGGGAGTGTGACTCAAATGTCATCATTACACCAGATTAAAATGAGGGACACTGAGTTTTACAGACCAGCAGCAGAATAAAAGCCTGCAGCACACAAATGTAAACCAGCGGATGAAGCACATTCCCTCAACCCCGGGAGCAGAGGCTGAACCCCTGCAAGCAAGGGCTGGAAAACACTTTTCATCTAGAATCAGAAAAGGACCAGAGACAGCAATGCTTTCACCTCTGTACAAGGCTGGTCTAGGTATTACCCCATAATCCCTCCAGAAATCAAGGACAGTTTTACTTATGATCCTTAGAGGTGGCAGGCTGGGCCTTTATTTTCACAAGGGGAAGATTAAAGATGGAATATAGGTGTACTGAGATCACACAGCTGCACTTATTCCACTTCCCAGGGAGACTGGAGCTCCCCCAACACCACCCACTGTCAACTCCTACAGAGATTTCCTTTCTTTGTTTCTTTTTGTGGATGAACAAAAGAGGGGAAAAGAAACCCAGTGCAAATAGAGTAACTTAGAGAAAGCAGAGGTGTCCTGGCCAAGCAGGGAAGTAAACTCATACCAACCAGTATTCCAATTGAGAACAGTGTCTTCCTTTGGAGTCCAGAACACATCTTTTGAGCTAACAGCACTTTTCTTATGATTTGGGGGTTTTAATTGCTCTAAACGTCTAATCCTGCATGTTCTCCACACACTCATGTAGCCCATGTCCAGCTACCTGCCAAGACTGCAGATACATGAGTTTTCCAGAGCTCTCAATGTCTGAGCTGTTGCCAACACGCACTTCAGTCATAAGGGAACCTGGAATATAACTGTGCCATCCCCTTGGCTTTGGAGATGTTTTATTGTTTCTCTTCCTTGGAAAAATGTGCCTGCTCAAACAGCTCCTAAATGCATGAGATCTTTTTCATTTAACTAGCCTGTGTATGCATTTCTCTTCATGAGGCAAGCTCCTCAGCACGGTTATAATGTTTTACGCTGTCTTGGTTCCAGATCAGGTCATTGTGCAAAGGGAGTGGGCAGCTGCCTCAGCAGGCCCTGGACTGACAAACATGTCTCTACTTTTTTCTAAACATTAATTTTCAGTCCACCTGCACCTCAAACCTCACATCTCCTGAGGAGACAGCCCTTATCCTTCTCCTTTCTTACCACCTCTACAACTGCACTGCCCTCCACACCTGAAGAGGAGGCAAACCTTGAGTGTTGCTCTTTTATTACCTAAACCACATCCCCATCCCTCCCAAAAGCGCAGCTTCCCTCTTCCAAAGATAATTCTCTTCTTGGCTGTAACATCCTCCACTCCCAGTTTCAAGCCCCCACCTTTCTCTCAGGTGGGTGTAATTTAGGTTTAACACCAGCTTTGTTTAATTTCTTTAGGGTTTAGGTGAGATTTTCTTTGAACTTTGAGTCTCTATTATTCAAAGTAAATTAGTAGGCAAGGCATTGCTATAAAAAACTCTCCCCCATGAAAAGTAGGTTTTATTTCATTTTCACTACAAAGCTGACAGTTGTGTTGCCTTTCCTCTTTTTTAATTAAGGCCAGAGTCTTCCCGAACTTTATTTAATTATATTGTACCAGCACTATAGGAAGTGATCTTTTTTGATGATTTAGAGTGACCTCTCTTGAAATTAATATGTTTTGAAATTCTCTCTTGAAATAAAGTTAAAACAGTGCCACTTCTATTCAAATCTACTCTATACGGGGGAAGTTCATTGCCTGTTTAACAGAAGTTATATCTTGGAACCAGATTTTTCCTCAAACTGGGGAAACACTTCAGCTCCACAGGGCCTTTCTCAGCCCTGGCAGAAGGGGCTGGAGCAGACAGCTTTGCTTCTTCACTTTTCACCTCTCTTCCCTTTTGGAGAAGCTCCTTTGTTAGCTCTCCCTTCCATTGCACTGCACAGCAAACCTCAGGTCTGCCCTCCGCACTGTACATACAGGATTCTTGTTTCCACAAACTCACGCCAAACCACTGTTGTACTCTCCAATTTTGCCCATCAAAATAAATCCAGAAGTCCTTCTACAGTGGGGCTCCACCATCAACAAATTCCTGCATGAAAACTCCCACAGAAACCCTCCACCATCAACAAACTCCTACAAGAAAATTGCCACAACAGAACTACCCCATCAGCAAATTTCCACTTGAAGATTTCCACAGGAGTACTCCACCATCAGCAAGGTCCTACATGAGAACATTTATGTTACCACTAATATTTCCATGAGATGCTATCAAGAAATAATTCTGTAGCACCCTGAGACAAGAGTGCCACACTGATCAGACTGCCAGGGGGTGCTGAGGGTCCTCCCCTGCTCTCAGGGAACAGGGTTTGGAGACCTCAATCCCCTCACTGACCAGGAGAAAATAACTCTCACTTTCACTACATCACCTCAAGCAGCCACCTGGTAGATCAGGGGTGTGAAAACCAAAAGAAAAGTGCCTTAAAATAGTTGTTTTGTTTTTTGTTTTTTTTTTTCCCAGGCTAAGGAACGAAGCTGGCTGCAGCCTGCCATGCCCTGCCCTGTGAGCCATGCCAATTCTGCTCCCAGTGAAGACAGGAGCTGCCTCACCCCGCAGGGGGATGTCCTGCAGAAGTGTGGCCATGCCACACACCGTGGTTACTGACGCTGGAAATGATTTAAGGCACAGAGGGCAGCGACAGAATAATTTCTGGAGTGAGCTGCCGGTGCTCATGCAGATGTTTTGCTTGTCCAGTGGATTAATAGGAGGGGGTAGGATTCAATCTCAGCTGTTAATCCTTTCAATGTCACAGGAAGCAAACATATCTATTTTCTATTAAGACTGGCTGTAAGGTTGTGTGGGCCTACCCTTTTCCAAATGATATGTAATTCCCTCTTTCCAAAGTATCCTGGGACAAGCAGTGATTCCAGGAAGAGCCAAGAGGCATCGCTGCCCCACAGAAAAGGTGCATTTCTATTCTCAGAGAAAACATCCTCTTTCCTTAGTGCCATTGCAGGCTCAGGCAGATGATGGATATGAAGCAACATTACAGAAATTTGTTGTCAAAGCCAATATTATGTCTTTATTGTCATTTATAAAGGCAAATGTAGCTGATCTGTAGCACTATACAAAAAAAAAAATTATTTTCAGTAATCCTGACTTTAAAAATCAAGTCTTCATTTATCAGATTCCCAGCACCAGTGAGTGAAATTTTCTCTTTAAAAAAATATTCAAAGCATTCAGAGGTATTTCTGTCAATGACTGACTACTAAATAATGTACTTTTCTCTAACATTTTTGCAAATATAATAATTACTTTTTTCTTTACTTAGGTTATCTATCACTATCACATTTTAATTTATAGTTTTAGCATTTTTTTCTGAGTATTAATTCATTTAGTTGTCCTAGTTGTATAAGTTAGAAAAGCCACAGTCTACTCTCTTAGCCCAAAGCAATTAATTGTTTTTGTCCATGCTGAATTTTGATAAATTTTCCTTATTTTTCCATGCACATCAATATATTCCATTGCTGTAGCTCATGGTACTTTATTACTGACAACTTGAAAATTCCATTTGACAAAAACCAAAACTAAACAACCCACCCATCAACTTACACATTAAGTCAATTTATTGATGTGCATCAAGTTTGACATACTACCTATGATTCAGTAAACTGTGGTTAGAAGGACAAATCTGCTATTTATTCTGTAATCCCTTCAGCTGGAGATCAGACATCTGTTTGTTAAGCAATTTTTTACAGAAGCATGGAGAAGTCTTCCTGGCATCCATGTGGTTAAAATATATTCCCAACTAAATTTCCACTTTTCTGGTAAAGTAATTTATCCACTTGCTCTGTGACTTAAAATACGTTTCAGTGGTCACTGACTACAAATCATGCATCACATGTGTCTTATTTCAGAGCTCTGTTTTACTTGATTTATTGTGAAAGGCAAGGAAGAAATTACTGTAGCTACAGGTTTGAATAAAGTACAGCCTTGTCTCACTTAAATAGCTAGTAAACTAAGAGTTAAACTAAATATCAACTATATCTGAGATTCAATAGCTATTAACGTTGTTTTGTGGGGAAAAAAAAGCTATGTACTTTTACCTTTGGTCAACAATTGGTCTTATCTAAATTTTTTTTTTAATTTTTTTTTTTTTTTTTTAAGAATCAACTGCAGAAGACAGCAAGTGCCAACATTGCCAAGTTGAACCTTGAGAACCTGTGTTTGGTCCCTGCTTGAAAGGGCTGTTATAAAAGAACAGAACTAAGTTATCAAACATTCAGGTAGCTTTTTAGGTGTCTAACCCGTATCTACCAGTGCCATGACACTGGGAGCAGGAGCGAGTCACAGTGAGTTCTTAAGCAAGCTCCCTGATCTCCATGTCCCCAGCTCTGGGGACAGCATCCTCTGCACCTCTGAATGCAGTCTGAGAGGGGGGAAGGACACTGTCAGAAATAGTGAATATAAGCTGTTTTAATTCCCTTGGAGATTGCATTCCTGGTTTTTGGAGAAAGAGCACACCAAGGAGTGCAGGAACTGACTGCAGGGCTATGACCAACTGCAGGGACAGTCCCTGTGGTCAGGGTTAAGGTGAGCAGGGAGTTATTGTAGGAAAAACTTGATTTGCATCATTTTATTTCAAGGCATGATCATGACATTCTGATTAACCACTAATGACAGAACTGAAGAATGTACTATATCCTTTTGCCTTGGTGGCAAATATATATATAAGGATATATGAGCTTTGGTGATTTTCTTTGTTGGTTGTTTTCTTGTTGTTCTTGTTGGTTTGAGTTTTTTCGTTCTTTGGGGGAGGTTTTGTTGGTTGTTAGGTTGTTTTATTTGCTTTCCACTAAACATTTCACAAAAATTAATTTCATGAGGTTTAAAATTTAAAGCTTAAGCTTCAAAAAATCCGTGGGTACTTATTAAAAAATACTTCGGCACGTGCGTTATGCGTTAGCATGTTTGCAGCAGAGCTATGGTGGCTACTAAAAAATTCTGGCCAGATCCTCAAGAAGTTTTAGGTCTGTGGAGCTACACCTGTGTACATTGCTTTTGGGTGGAGACCAAATAATCCAATAACTTCTGAAATTAATCTGGTAATGATACTGCAACCATATTAAAAATAAACAAACAGCTTCCTTGCCAGGTGCTGTTTAATGTTGGAATGTTTTATCACTCTCAGCAGAGGCCAAAGAACGAGTGAACTAAAACCTTATTCTTAAGTACAGGCTTGTAAATTCTGGGCTAAGAAGCACTCGAAGAGACAGAGAAACTTCAGCTTGCAAGATATGGTAAGATGGGCTTTCAGAGTTTCCTCTTGGTTGGATAAAATCTTATCTGTGAACCAAGCACCTCACAGTAGAATTTAATTCACACAGAGATGTGGAGAACACAAGGAAATTCAGTTGGGTTGTTTTGTTGTTTGAGCAAAGACAAAGAAGTGTCAGTCCAGAAAATTGAAGACTTCCTGGAAATCACTTTTTTCCATTTTTTGGCCCAATTTAACTCAGGGCTGAAGCTCTGAAGCTGTATGGGAGTATCTTATAAAGTTATCTGAGAGCATGATGTGGGTTTCTACACACAATTATGCAGAACATCTTGCATAGCGCTCTACAAACAATGACTTAGATCCTGGTCATGCACCAGCTATGTAAGCAAATGTAGCAGCAGATCTATTTCAGCAATAGCTGGCACCAAGTTCATCTCAGCTTACAAAGAAAGGAATGTTGGCCAGGCCATCAGAAGGAGAATTATTCCCCAGCTTGTTTCTGGTTACAGAATCATGGAATAGTTTGGTTGGATGGGACCTTTAAAAGTCATCCTGAAATGAGCAGGGACGTGTTCAAACAGAACAGGTTGCCCAGAGCCCTGTCCAGCCTGGCCTTGAATGTGTCCAGGGCATCTGCCACCTCTCTGGACAATTTGTTCGAATGGCTTAGCACTCTCATTATAAAAAACTATCTTCCTTATAGGTAATCTTAATCACCCCTCCTTCAATTTAAAAAATATTACCTCCCGTCTATCACAACAGGTCCCACTAAAAGTTTGTCCCCAACTTTCTTGCAGCCTCCCTTAGGTACTGGAAGGTGCTCCAAGGTCTCCCCAGGGCCTTCTCTCCTCCGGGCTGAACAATCCCAACTCTCTTGGCCTGTCTTCATAGGAGAGGTGCTCCAGCCCACTGTGCATTTTTGTATTTTCTTCTGGAACCACTTCAACAGGTTCATGTCCTAAGCTCTTTTTGTCAGCAAAGTTGTGTCTGTACTCTTGTTTTATAATCAGTCTCTTCTGGTGAGAAAAGCAAAAGTTGCAAAGTTTGCACAGTAGAAAAGACCAATTGGTTGAATTAATGGTAGTGCCACAAGATGGTGCTGGACATTGACACAGGTCCTTGAAGCTTTTCGTTTATTGCCTTTGTATGTTCCCTGACTAAACCTTTCCCCAGCTGGAAGCTTACTCTGAAAATCAGCACTGGATGGCTGCATGGGCATGCACAAACAGGCTGGCATCTCACATATGCTGGATAACAGAGTTTCCTGTTTGATACTTTTCTGGAAACATTGCTGGTGTTGCTTTGAAGTTGAGCATCCCAAGATGCTTTCATGGCAGGTCAGCAAAGCTTTTATCCTTCTACGGAACAGCCTTCCAGATTAACACTGTTTTCCAAAATCCCCTGTTGGTCACAGCAGCCCAGGATGGTGACCTGACAGCACAGTGCAATTTTCATGACAAGTATGATGCTTTCTTGTTTTGAGAAAGAAAAAAATTATACAATCAGGAGCAACATAATTTCATACAATTTTATAAAAACTCAAAAAAAGGCATCTTGGAAAAAAGATTACCTGCCTGTTAAGGGGTATAATGCACTCATGAATGGAGCAATATGGTCATTATTTTTTCCACTAATGCATTTCTAAAATGAAATCTTTGGCATTGGGAGATGTATTAAACCATTTCTGACATGTCCAGTGCATGGCTGGAAATGCTGCTAATATTTCCTAAACAAATGTTTAGGAAAAAAGATAGAGAGAATATTAAAATTGTAGGTCAGATTCTTAGTGAGATTAATGGGCCTACAAAGATTTAACATGACTACAGATTACCCTGAAGTACAAAAACCATTTCATTCATAGTCTTATGAATTTGATAGAGTTTGGTTTTGGATTCTGAAAAAACAGTCTGTATTTTGTAATGGAAATCATCCAGATCTGGAACCTTAAAGTCCAGTGTGTTTATGTTCCTTTCTGAAGGGCACTGCCTATCTTTAATTTGTAGTGCCTCTGTGCTCCACAGAATTTTTTGACTCCTTTCCCACAGTCAATATCTCCTACAGTCTCCATATCCACTGCTCTCCTGATTTTATAACCAGCTGACCCAGGACAACACAGCAGACACAGACTTTTAGTATCCAGCATCTCCCCTTGGCTTTTTCTTTTGGGCTTTTTTTTTTTTTCCTTTAATGGTGGAGATGAGTGGTTTCAGTGGCAAAAAGAGTAAGTGGTCCAGTTCCACTTTGGAATATGGTGCTGATTTCTTCCCCTGCCTCTGTTTTACACCTCTTCACTGTCATAGGGCCTTTTCCCCAAACTCCATGCCATCCACTAAGGTGTATGATGAAAGCAAAAAGGGTGTGACCTTTTGTTTCTAGTCAGCAGCGCTCCCTGGACAGGGGTAGTGATGTTACAGAGGGAAGATTCAAACCCAGGGATCAGTATTCAGTGCAAATATTGACTGTACTTTCTATATGCGAAGTTACAATGGTTTGTATTTAGGAAAAACATTGTATATGACAGCCTCAGAGTGTTTTATCAAGATAAGAACACATTACTTTCTCAGACTGAAAGATGGAGAAATTATGATATAGAAAATTCAAGAAAATGATAAAAATTTGAACTGGGTCCACCGTCATGTCTAAATTCCTGGATTTCTAATAGTCTGGCTATTCCTTTCACAATTTGTATGCACTTCATAGTATCAAATGAGACTTAGTTTGCGTTTAACATGCCATTTTAAACAATCCAGTCAACAGAAAAATCAGCAGCTCCCAAACTAGTAATTCCAGATCTATTTTCAAATACAACCATTGAAATATTTTGCCATAGCTACTTACCACTAATTTATGACTACTTGGTAATTTTTCACTAATTAATGCAGCATTTTTTTGTTTTTAAAAAATCTATTATGTAAAAGCAGTATTAGTTAGACTTACTGCAACCAGAAATACTGGTAAGAATACAAATGTTCCTAAAATGGCATTATGGTAAATAAATAGTATCTTTTCCCAGGCATTCTGCTGTGCATGTGTTGCAGGGTGTGAGGTTGGTTTTCCTCCTTTTACCCCTCAGTGTGGATTGCAGAATGCATTACTTGGTTTCCTATTGTTATTCTAAAAGATGACGGAAACATGGTAGATTGCTACATAAATAAAACTAAATTTCTGATCTTAAAATTATGTGTTTTGCTAACCACATTCAAGTTTGGAACATTACTTGGATTGTAACAGATTCTTAATGGGAGTGAGAAGCTTGCTGTTTGCATAATGTCTTCTGTACCAACTGTCTGGCTTCTGGAAAATGTGGTGGAATATTCATACTCCCCACCCTGTGTGAGTGATATGGTTATTGTTGCCTTCTGACTAGTGTAAATTACAGAATAAAATCTGCATTCAAAGTCATTCACAGCACTCTCACACTGTCTGTCACTGCTGGAATATCTGCTTGGTTTAGGATTCCCTGGCTCTACAGGAGCCTAAGGTGGCCTTAACGAAAATTAAACTCTTGGCCTGATGCTTTGATCATCTCACCAGTCTCTCCACTACATCATCCTTCCAATTTTCTAACCAAAGCCAAGGGGAGGAGAAAAATCTAGGCTTTAGCATGCTAATGAATTTATCATGACACTTGTTACAAAGCTGTTGTTACGATACTTCCTAAACAGACCTGGTTATAAGTGATGAAATAATCAGGAACTAATGCTGACACTTCCTGCCTCATCCTTGCATCTTTAGAAATATGGAGAAGCCACGTCTCCTTGTGATTTCCATGGGAATGACCAAGCCAACCACCATCCTGCCTGCCCAGGTCTGTGGCAGCAGGCAAGGGAATGCTAAGAGATGCAAAGAAACTCCATGTTTTGGGCTGGATTTTCTGTTATACTCAAACACAAAAACTGTTTATACCTACACAAAACAGGCAAAACCCTGTACATATAGGTGAGATGTAGAGCCACTTTCCACCACCACACTTGCTGCCTCGCTCGCTCCTTCCTTGGCTGGTTGTCCTTGTGCAATTGTTCGTGTCCCTTTGAGTTTGCTCATGGACCATTATGTACCACAATGTACCATTCTCAGGGAGCACAGTCTGTGAAAAAGCACACTGAGAACAAGGTTTGGGTCTATAAGGGAACATTCACAGAACTTTGGGGTGGGTTTATTTGATCCGGTTCCTAATTATGTGCAGCCACCACTGGGGTTGTATAAATTCTGGTGTGTGTGTGTGCTGAAGGAGTAAGGGTAGCACTTCATACTGCTGGGGATACTGTTGTTACACCAGATAATGTGCACCATCACAATACTGGCTTAAAACTTGTCTTAGCCAAGTGTAATGTATGACTTGGAGCAGTCACTGAAAACTCTTTGTGAATACTGTGGCAAAGGCTAATGTACATAAAGGATGATCAAAGTAAACTTTGAAGTAGGAATGGAGCCTGACATAGCTTAGCAAGACATGCTGTACTTAGGCATAACTCAACAAACTGGAAATATTTCATTTTCAATTTCCTGTCCAAGACATTAGCCTTATTTTGTTGCTTTCATTATTATTTTTATTGTCCATTTTGGTTCTCACTGCCATTAAGTACAAGCTGTGATGGCAACTTCTTTTACAAGTTTTCCATAAACATATGGACTGTATTTTCCTTTTGTAAACGCTGTTGATAGTGCTTTATCATACAGCAGAACAGTGCAGTTTACCAGCTCCTCTACACATGGAGAATGCTGTCATTGTCCCCAGCAAACCACAGTGCATCAATGAGCTGAATAAGGACCCAAGTGAAGGTGGTGGGATGTAAATGAATAATCTCCTTTCATCCATCCTCATTTCCATCTTTGTGTAGCACCTCTCTTGCAAACCACACTGCTGCAAGCAGCTCTGCCAAGTCCCATTCTCCAGACCTGTCAGATATTTTCAGAACGGGTTTATCTCATGTTACCAGACATGTATGTCAACTCAGGCTCTTGAGGCAAGCAACACCTTTGAGTCTGACCCACACAGGTCTTCATAATTCTTGGTCTCCAGTGCTGCAGGCTCCATGGGACAATCCTTCTGCCACACTGGCTATTCAATGCCCATGGACTGGGCTTTTTTCCTGCAGGGGAAGGTGAATGAGTTTCATCTGCAAGTGCCTTCCATCCTTACACATGGTCCCACATCCGAAGGCACGTTCCAGGCAAAGTGATTTCTCACAAACGCGTGCAGTGCAGCTTGATGGCCACTGGGCTATAGCAATGAGCTGGAGCGAAGGCAGAGTCACTCGGGGGGAATTATGTCTGCCGGGGACAATTCTGAGCAGGCAGCTCCAAATACTAACCTGGGTTTCTCCAGGACCTTTCTGTGCTACATCCGACAGGGTAATGGGCACTTTTTACTGCTGCATGATAGACAAAATACATGACACTTTGATTTATTACTGATCAGGCTCTTAAAAATGACTCATATTTTTCTCCTTTGCACAGAGAATGCTGGCTCGACTGTCCTACTCCTCCTCTGGCAGTGTGAAGGTGGCAGTGACGTCCTGCTCTGTCCATTCCTGGAGTCCTTGAAGGACATGGTGCTGGGGGAGTGGCACGGCTGCCCTGGACTGAGCAAGATAATAAAAAGCAGTCTGGCAGCCACTTGCCTCCAGCTCTCCTGGCTGCCATCCCAGCTGAAAGCAGAACCACAAGGTAACAAAAAACTCCTTTCCATTCCCAATACTTCACTCAGCTGCAGCTGGCGAAACACCTGGAAACTGAGACCCCATTTTGAGCAGTTCCTGAGCATAACATGAGCAGAACCACCATAAAAAAATCTCTGGGTCTAGGTGATCCCCAGTAGATGAGCTATAGCATACACACTGACATTTCCAAACAGGCCTAGTCCCTTGTGGAGATTAAAGTAAATCCCACAGTATTTCATTCTAGCTATAATCCTAAATAACAACAAATCTGGATCTACTGTATAATATTAAATAACTCCTCCCTTACTTTTTGTCTTCCCTATGTCAAAGAACATCATAAGCTTTGACAGTCAAGTGCTCAGAAATAAGGAAATACTAGAATGCCAACTGTTCTGTTCATACAGAAGAGTGGCCTGCCCCTAACACACTGTACCACTAGCTGGATTAATTGTATTACGTGCTCTCTTCTGGAGAGAAAACTGCACCAAGCTGAGCAATCTCAGGGTCAGCACTCAAAATGCTGATTGCTGGGTCAGTGCTTTCATTATTAGGGGTTCATGGTGGAAACACAAGCCACAAGAGCAGAGAGCTCTCATGGTTTGTACAGCTCAGCAGAACATACAGACCGTTCAGTTGGAATGTATTTTATTAACGCTGAGCATCCCCTTCATGCACAGATAGCTTTGACATTGTTGGCACTTAAGTAACAATAAAGCTCCTGTTATCTAGTGGGGGTTTTCTGGTTTTTAAAGCGTTTTTCAAAGGCATCTCCCTTTGCAATGTGAGGTGTTTCTGTATCATCTCTGCCTTAAGGGATGTGGTCTGATTGGTGTATCACTGCTCGTAGGAAGCCAGGCTCTGGGGATGCAGCTGTGTTGCCAGAAAGTCTGCACACTATAGACAGACCTTTTGTGCCTTGCCAGTAAGTTGTAGCTGTGACTCTGTCCCCAAGGGGTCCTTGGAGGTTTTGAACCGTAGGTGTATCTCTGGGCTGCCAGAAAGAATGTGCTTGTGGATGTCTTTGTCTATAGGGATGAAAAGCTGTGGGCTGCTGATATATCGGTATGTGTTGTAATAGAGCCTCTGCACAGGAGGTGTATCCCTCTCTTCTGCTAGAGGTCTTCAGGCAATTCCAGAGCAGTTTGTCTCCACAGCATCTGGGACATTCACTGCTCTATTTGCCCTGGCATATCCACATGGTAATAAAGTTGTAGGAGTGATAATACATTTGGGCCAAATTACTCACTGTATCAGCATATGCACCATCCCTCTGAGGAGCTCAAGATTATTTGAGATTCCTAATTAAGCTTCCTACACTGGAGACAATTAAGGATTATTATGCCCATGTTACAGACAATGTTGCCATGTTCCCTGGAAGGCCTGTGTGCTGCCTGCCAGGGGTGCAAGAAAAATCCACTGTACCCCTTCTGAGTCCCCAGTTCTCTCTTCACCATGACCCTGAAATTGATAGCCATCAAAACTAGCACTCTGCACAAGGAACAAACCTTGAGGCTCAGGGCAAAGGGAGCTTAGCTGGCCTGTATGCAGCAAACAGAGAAAATACCTCATGCATTCATTTTCCAGCCTTCAGGAACAGCAACTTTTGCCTCAAGGCCAAACCCCGAGTGACTGCCCGGACTCTTGCAGAGCTGGGCAGTCTCAAGGCTCCTAAATATCAACTTCAGTGTGACTTTGTAGCACAGTATAGCAGTCTGTACTTTGGCATGTCCCCAAAGGAAAGAATTATCCAGCAGGATACAGTGTGCAAACATATAACAATTTTCCCATCCGAATCTTTGTATCCCTGCCTGCTGTGTATTTCCCCTTGAACAGTTAATCATCTGTAGGGATGAGTCTAGGCAACACTCTCCCTTTCTTTCCCAAGCTAAAATAAAAAAGTGTGATAAGATTCTGAATCCATGTAGAGTAACAGTATAACAGACTAAAATTTTCAGAGGATTGTGAGGATTCCATTTATTGTTCAGTCACTACAGTTAGACCTTATTTTATCCTCAGCATGAGAAGGAATACTGATTGACACATTCAGTAGTAACACAAAGCTGACAGTATTTTTCTCTGAATACTCTAACAGCCGATCTATAGAATCGTGCTTAGTCAGGAAAGGCATCTGATCATATATCCAGATGAAAAAATAGGTCTCAATTACCCATCCGGACTCAGGAAAACACCCAGAACCTCAAGCTCATCACTAATGGAAAGAATGACACACACAGGCATGACTTCATGGTCTTAAGGCCTTGAAAATGTACGTCCAAATGCATATTGTAGCAATATACATTTTATCACTCTTGGAAGCTGCTGAAAAAGAAAGAGCCAAATGACTGAGGCAGTGTAGACTATCTGCAGGGAGAAAGTGTTTTGTGCCAGTAAGTCAGGGATATTACCTTCGGCTCATGAATTTGCATTATTTTTTTGGCCATACATTCAAACTTGACTCATGTAGACCCGACAAAAATGCAAGAGAAGCAGAAGATGTCACTTGCTTCCTTAGGTTCAAACCCCACATTTAAAAAACTATATTGAACACTGCACACAGCAGCGTTTTCTACCTGGTTTTGTTCCCTTGTAATACATACAGAAAAACGGCCCTGGAATTGTGTGAATACGGCAAGAAGTTTTTGCATAAATATTCCCCAGTTTGAATATTTAACTGAACATGCTCCAGGCACAGCTGCTGAGCATGCACCTGCACTAAGCAAGCTGGAGAAGCCCAGGAGTTGTGAAGGAAAAGTGAGCAGTGGCTTTTGGACCACTCACAGCTGAGCATGGGCTCTCCTCTATTTCCACCACCAAAGGTCCAGATGAAACTTGTTACCCCACTGGTTTGCTTTGCTTGGAATGTGTTTCTACCCATTTTGTATTTCACTCTGTGAGGACTCTAGTAAAATAATTTACTGGTGATGGTGCGTGGTAAGGCTTTGTCAAAGGTTTGGTTTTTGAAGCTGCTTCCCCGAGGATTTACATTGCAAAGGTGTTTCCAAGAGCTGCTTTCCTCCTGTCAGAGAGCAGAGCAGCACCTTGTGAGCTGTATGTGAAGGAGTTTGAGATGGGAGATGCAAACATCCCAGTGAGATGTGGGTACCCCTTATCTCACACAGACACTTGTTCAGCCCCGTGGAGGGGACCCTCAGCTCCACCTTCAGCTACTTCAACAAACATGGCTATTTCCACCTCCCTGGCTCTATCTGGGAAAGCTGGCACCAGTCCCAGACCTATCCTAGCTCTCTCCCGAGGCTGCTGGGGGTGACCTGCAGCTTGGGCTGACAGCCAGGATAAGTGGTAAGTGCCAAATTGCAATGCTTTTCCCTCAGGCAACAACCAGTCAACCCAGAGTAAAATGGGTGAGAAGCTTGGGGCTGGGCTGGAGGTGACTGGAGTTTTTTAGGTTATTTTAAAATCATAGAATAAGCTAGAATCTCTAAAGAGGAATGAGGACACATTATCAGGCAGGAGAATCTGCAGCTTTTAGGGTTTAGCCTGGAAAACCCTATTCCAAGGGTTTGATGTGATAAGGAGTAATGTGGGGAGAGGATAGGGGAGGAAATAGTTTGGAGGATCCTGTGTGTCTTTCAGACAGGGAATACCACCAGGTGATGGCCAGAGAAGCTTGGACTTGCTCCTGCTTCCCAGACCTGCTGCTCCATCTGCTCCAGCAGTTTTCAAGCACTGCCAGTGCCACATTGGCTTTCACAGCTGCCTTGGTGGTACGTGACTCCCTCTCTTGAGAATATTTGCAATCAACAACAATGTGATATGCTGCCAATACTTTTTCTCTCAGCAATTCCTCCAGGAGTGGGGAAATGGTAAATTTTCAGTCATTTCTATTATGGCAACACGTGAAGAGAAATTCACAGAAGAAAAATGAGGTATTTTCTGTGCTGATTGCTTGCTTGCTGCCAGATTTCAAAGCTGCCAGATTTTTATTCTCAGCATGAAAACAATTACAGAATGAATGAGAGTGAAACAATTAACAAACATGAAACAATTAATAAACATGAAACAATTAATGAAGGTGCTAGAACTTCTCAAAAGAGGTGGCAGGAACCTTTCACTATGTGAAGTGCCAGTAAAAGGCATCACAGTGTGTTGTGTAGCTCTATAAACTGACAGGTGAATTTAGTCCATGTGGATTAAACAGACTTACAGAAGGTGATAAAGGAAATTCAACCCTAGATAAACAAAATAAAGATGCAAATCTCTTAAAATCAAACTGCCTTTTGTGAGAAAAACCACCTATCACAACAGTAATCTCAGTCTTCCCCTCTTCCCCCTGTCCCAGGAAGGGGTCTGTGGCAAGACCTGGGGAGCTGCTCTGTCTCTGTCACACCCTCTTGCCTACAGATAACACTCACGGGAGCTGACAGTGCATCAGAATTTCATTCGCAATTTTCCATTGCATCACACCAGGCAACTGCAAACACAGCACCCAGTGTTAGCTGAGCTGGTGTGACATGGGTTTTGTTCTAACTCAAAAGTGTGTCTAAACCCGTTCCATCAACACTTTTTGTCGGGTATGAGACACTGCAATGATTAATGGAGAGAGACTTCACCAAGAAGGGCCATTCCACACCCTCATCCGTGTATTACCAATTCCCACCTATAGAAAACATGTCTGGGCAGCACTCCACTGTATTTGCTAGGTGAGATGTTTTCTCAGGGAAATAATGAGATTATTCATCCAGAGATTAGGGAGCTTGATTTAACCTTTCCTTTGAAGGATCAGACTCCTTAATGACACAGGACTCTCCTGGCAGTACCACACAGCTGTATTTCCATCTTGGACTTAGACCGGACTCAGGCTTGTTTGTGCTAACTCAGACTTGGGTTGTGCTAACTGTGTCATAACTCCTAAGAACTGTGTGAATTGGAGTCCTGGGTACATTTTATTTTAATTTTTTTCCCTTAAACTGCATAATTAGGAATAATCACTGCTGCAGATGCTTCTTACTAGGGAATAAGCCATATGCTGTGGAAATGCTTCAGAATTACAGTTGTTTTTTATTGGTTTGTTTGTTCCACTCTTTCAGTTTTATCAAAGTAGTTCAAGCAGTTCATACGGACAAAGGTTTTAGGATTTGAAGCTGCTATCACATGTTTATAAATTCTGCTTTAGACATTTGTAAACATTTATTTCCTGGATGCTATCAGTTAACTCAGCCCATACTCTAATAGGGAGAAATTTTCATAGTGAGAATGTAGCTATTTTCACTATATGTGTTTATTCTGACAATTCTCTGTGTGCCCTTGCCCAGCTCCTCACTTGGGGGCACCTTCACAAGCAGGTCTGTGCAAGTGGTTGAAGTCCCAGCACAGAAAGCAGGGCAGTATGCTTTCAGTTGGAATTTTACAGAAACAAGCACTTATTTGTTAATTTTTTCCCCCCAATTGTCTATAATTTGTAATTTTGTTTAGGGGTTTTTTGGGGGTTTTTTTGAGGATAGTTACTAGAGAACAGCAAACAACTAAAATGTAGTGTGGTTTGAAGCAGATTGACTGCCAACTAGATTTTTTTTTTTAAAGGCTGTAATAAATCAGTGAGTCATCTGACATTCAGAGGGAAAATGTAGGATGTGCAATAGGAACGGAAAGTATAGAATGGAAAGGGTTGCTGTGGCATGCCCTGCTCTCCTGCTGTGCCTGTGTTACTGACTGCTGGAGATTGAATCTTAACCAGCATGGCTGTTCCATATCAGAAAGAACCTGCCTGACAAGCACTTCACAGGAGCAAGGGCAAGAGTTGAGTACATACCTTGCATCGAGGGAATCGCCAGAAAGAAAAGGTCAAGAAAGAAAAAAAAAAGCACAAATTACCTCTGGATATTTTTAAGCATGGGATAGGTTCATGGAGAGCAGAAAACCTTTCAGAAAACCAAGTGAAAGTCATTAATGCCTGGAACTATGGGGAGATTGTAGGGCAGGAAGAAAAAAAAGCATTCTGTATTAATTACACTGTAGACTTTTTCCCTTGGGTTCTCTCCCAGTTCGAGTATTAATGCTTTGTAGTTAATTACCTCTTCCTTCCTTCAAAATGATTTCATTATATTAATTAGTATAGTATTGTAAACCAATTAATCCTGCCAATTGGCTTGAGGTATTGCACAAATGGTTAAAAACAAACAGCAACTAAAACAGAGGCATTTTTAATCAAAGGTGGGGTTTTTTTTTTGCTTGAAATGGGCTGATCCCTGTCTGGTGGAAGTTTTAGGCAGATACACTAAAGGCCATATAGAAATGCAGGTCCCAATTCTGAGATACCATCCCAGATAAAAAAATAAGTCCTGACCCAAGGAGAGTTTTCAACTTATACTTAGCTGTAAAGATGTGAACAGTCTAACAGAAATTTTGAAACTTTCAAAGAACTAAGTGGTGCCCACTGGGGCTGGTCCCCATTGTCAAGATTCATTTCAGGGAGAGTTCCACAGGGGTGTGGAGCTACAGCATGAAGACCACTTACAGCAGCAGATGCCAAAATACTTTGAAATTTTTGAAGCCAAGCTGCAGAGGTCATTATAAATGTCTTTAGAGAAGATGTGAGAGGCAGTAAAGAAGGAGGAAGGGTTGGTTTTGAGACGAGCAGTAATTTAATGTCTTGTAAAGGGTCGTTGGTAAAATACAGTGAGTATTGAGGTGGAGTTTAGACAGCATTGTACTGAGCTATACTCATGGTATGACACATTGGCACCTCTCTTGAGCAGCTATTTTATTCTCCAGAATTCCAAGTTTCTTCGAAAGAAATAGAGAAGGGTAGGGAAAAAAGTGAATATAAATAAAAATGCATAGAGACAGGGTGGAGACCACAAATCTTGGAACTCAGCCACGGAGAGGTCAGAGGAGTTAAATCATCATGAATGTCAACATTTTAACTGCTGGGCTTGCTTGTGTAGTGGCTGGATGCAGGGACTGGGCACACCCTGCAATCACACCCCCGGCTGACGGGGAACAAAAGATCTCCGGTAGCTTTTGACCAGGTGCACACAGTGGCAAAGCTCTCCTTTTCATAACAAAATCCAGGAGAGAGGGGTAGCCGTGGCCATGGCACCAGCACATTTTCGTCACACAAAAGAGGTGGTGCAGGGTCACAGATCTATCTTCTCACTGCAATTTGCTGTCTCGTAGAAATGTGCTTTGGGGTTTTTTTCCTTCCTGTAAAGATGCAACCATTCCTTCAACATCTACCAAAGTTCCCAGATGTATTTAATATATGATGTAAAAGCATAATTCTCCCTTCCTAAGTCTTCCTTCCTCCCAGGTGAGGATAAAGCGGGGAAAATTGTGGGAGTCACTTGGACAGGTCGGTTCCAGGTGGAATTTTATTTGGAAGAAAAGCATGATTCTCACAGAATACTGTCAGCATTATTTCCTGTATTATTAGACAATAAACTATAATGCATTGCATCCCAGCTTTAACAGAAAAGCTTCACATTCATATCATAAACAGGGACATTAGGAGTTTTATCATCTTGTTCCAGGTAATCATCTTGTTCCATATAATTATTTAGCTTTCGCTTCTTGGATGAAGCAATCTTTGAAAATCTGTTCGTATTTAATTAGGCACATTCCCTACTGATTGCCACAGGCATCTCCTGTGCAGGTGTAGTCTTGAAGCTGTAAATTCATTTTCAGGAGCAGTTCCAGGAAGGAGATGCTCAGGGTGGAATCTGCAGCAAAAACTTTCTTCAGCATCGGTTTTACCATGTAAGGCAAGAAGACGACCTGCTCTGAGGCTCACTGCTGAGCAAGGAACCAACTGAGCAATGAGACCTGGTCAGGGGTAGGTTTTCTTGTTATTCTTTTGTGCTCAGTGCTTGCAAACCTAACTTCCTTGAAGTTACCTGGAGTTTAGATGTACGCAGAATAATCCTAAAGTAGGTCCTAATTAACTGATCCAAAGGCAGAACATTGAAGGAATAATGGCCTGGGGATGGGCTTTGTGTTCCCATTGACTGAAGGATAAGGATTGCACATGTACATTCATACCCTGCCCTCAGTCTGTGATGATCAGCTCCACGTGATCCCAAGCTTTACTGCCAATGAAAAGGATGGGCGCTAAAGCTGACACAAGCACACAGCCACTCCCAGCATTTCGGTCTGCTTCATGACTGGCTGGGGATTTCTCTTTAGGCAAAGAATAATGGCAGCTCTGATTGATGTCGAAAGAGGAGGCTGGGAAAATTAATTAAGGGGGAGAAAAAAAATGAGGCTTCAGTATATTCCACAGTAAACCAGCAATCAGTGTCTGAGCCTCTCTGTCACACTATATGGCACAATCAAAATTTGTGACTCTGCCATAGTCTCATGACTAACAACAGCAAAGAATGAAAGTTTCTATCCTTCCTTCATTTGCAAACCACAACTGTGTCAGCCTGCCTGAGACACAAAGATTGTGCAAGCTTGGAACATCACCATTAGAAAGCAAAAAAAGGCAGGTACTGTGTTCTACCAACCTTGGGGATCCAGCAGCCTCCAGCATTCAATGAAATGAGGGACTGGAGGGAAAAAAGGAATAAAGATACTCTGTTGAGGCTGGACCTCTTGAAGAAGTCCTGGTGGCAATGGTAGTGTCCCCACATGGAACACCACCTTGAGGAATTTCTCATTTGTTGCCCCAATACAACTGTACATACTCTGGAGCACCCATACTTTAATTTCAGAAGAGGAAAGTTCAGTGTTTAACTCCCCTAGCTGATCTTGAGATGATGTCTGATTTAGAGAAAGTAATAACCATCTGCTAAGAAATATAAATCATTTTAAAAAAGGAAGGCTGGGACTTTCAAAAGAGTGAATGGGTTCTTTGCCTCAGACCAGAGATTTCAGAGAAACAACAAAAAAAACCCCCTTTTTAACTGCTCAGTTTATCTGTTAAGTTTTAAAAAATAGATCTCTCTAGTCTGGTCTCAGAGTTTCACATGAAGCTTTGGAAAACAGTTCCTGGCTTCTCTTTTCTGGTGCAGCTTCTATAGGAGCATGAATTTCCCCTGACATTGGCCCATCCCTTTCCCTTTACAGTGTTACACAGTGTGCTTTGGGTAGCGGCAAATTCAGCTCTAATCCTTTCATCTCCAGAAGCAGCTGATTTTCTTTAGGTGCTGTAAGAAAAGACTTTGGGGATTCTCTGGAAGGGACAGACTGGTAAGTCCAATTCCACACTGTGTTCACAGTTAGAAAAAATAGCCTGAGGTAAAGGGAATCCTCCTCTTCTTCAGAAGGTTTATTCCCCTGGCCCCAGGCCATACCAATAAAGAAGTCCTTTGAAATTATTCCCCAGTCCATGATAACCTTTGTAAATCCCACATCAGGAAGGGATTTGGCAGAGTTATAGCTGCTGGTGCTGGCATTATTCTTTTCTTTGTCCATCATCCAAAGAATGTTTGCATTGCAGAAGACAGTGAGTTTTTTCTTGAGTGCCTGTGCAGAGCATGGACAGGGAAAAGCTAAGGGTCTCTGTCTCCTCTGTCCTCTCTTTTCTCTGTGCTGCTCTGCTGGGCTCTGATAAGGGTAAAAGCCAACCTTCATGGGATAGGATCTTAATTATTATTAGTCTTGGATGATATCCCTAAGTGGCATCAAACTCACCAGAACATAGAATAAGTGATTAAGAGGATTAAACCAATTTAAGTTCTTTCTTGCTGTCAATATGTATTGCCTACCTAATGGCACCTGAAAATGAGGAGTGTCTGTCAGTCAGAGCCCATTTTTCATTTCCACTGAAGGAATTTCACAGAGGCAAATCCACCAGTTTTAGAAGAGATGTTCTTGGTTTAAATGCGTGTTTAAAAAAGATGAGAATCAGGCTCCTAATATTAATATATTCTGTTTGGCTACCCACCATCATTCCTTATCCCTGCTGTAAAGACATGGATGCTGGTGTTATTTTTGGATATATTTAAACAGGACCCTACTGAAGTGATTTTTTGGGGGTGAAATTGATAGCTCTGTGCCTGCAGTCTCATGAAGGCTCAGCAGTGCCCTACTCTGCTTTTTTTCCATTTATTGTCTCTGATGGACACCTGAGAGTCCCTGAGCACTTGCAAAGCCTCACAGTGGCCTGGTGTGATGGGACAGTATCCCAATTCACAGGGGATTACATATTCACTCTGCCAACCTTTAAGCTTCTGGCTTGGCACACAGAAGCCTTAGGCTCCTTACAGAGTCAGCTAATTCCCCTGCCACCTAAATTAGGTATTCTGAATTATCACGAGAGATTAAAAACCTGACTTTCAAGCATGGCTTCTTATTTGGAAACATGCTGCTCCTGGTTGTTCTGGGAGCACCTTGGGCTTGATTAACACATGACAAAAACTGCAGGTCCCACTGATTTCTCACTGAGCTGGAGGCATTAAAGACCAGGCCTCCAACTGGACAAGCAGAACCCAACACAACAAAAATCAGAAGCCAGTTTTGAAAACAAGCCCTATAGCTCTCTGCCAAAGGAGGACTGGGATAACTTTTAGGGGATTGCTTCCCTACATTTTGAGTCCAAATGCAATACCTTAAGCACAGTACTATCCTTTACTCTTAATTATAGACAGCACAGAAATATCTAGAAGGTACAGATCGAGCCAAAGTGTTTCTTTTGGGTTTTTTAAACAGTAATGCAAACCACAGGGAAAGAATGTATGGGAAGATACTGGCTCTTTAAAAAGGGGGAAATAATTTTTTGGGAGGAGGGGACTACGTTTTACCCATGATCTGCCTTGTTTATTCAGAATGCAAGGAAAACAGGGCTCAGAGAATAAAATGCCACATAACTGCAGCAGTCAATACTGCTGGACTCACAGGTAGAAATGAGCCCTAACTACAAATGCAGATGAAGTACTATAAAAAGTGAGAATCAAAAAGCCATATAATGTACTCAGACAAAGTTAAGAGAAATGGTCCTTTGTTCTTGATGTTCTACTCTCTCTCTGTTACTTTATTCCCAGACCTTGCTACATGAAACAAAAACAAAACCAGTGAGGAAATCTGGAGTTGCAGCCAGAATTACTTGATAGTGTAGAAACAAAAGTCTTTTGAAAATACTTCTGCAAATCCTCGGTAAGTCCCTAAATCTTAGGCTATCCACAGTTGACTGACTGAATGATAAAAATGCAAACTTTCATATTTGGGGTCAAAGATAAAGTCTCCAAATGAGCCTCAATATTTCTTGTGAATCAGTTCCAGTTTTCTTAATCTCTGCTTCCTGACCAAGCAGAAAACTACAAAGGTTACATACAAATCTATGAACAGATTTCACAACCCCCAAACCAGCAGGTTTTTTTCTCTGTATTGTTAAGGTTATCTGCCTTGAAAGAAATACTTTTAAACTGAATTGTTCTTTCTCTCTCTCTTGCCCTCTCTGCGATGTTGAAAGTCAACCCGAGTAGACTAATCTTCTAAAAAATATTGCCTTGCTTTCCTTTCACCTCATATCATTGCCAGTTCTGAGTCTTCACTGTTTTTGCATGAACATCTGCTGGCATCCTGTAAGGATGTGTGTCAATACTTCTCAGGCACTGGTTAAAATCACCCAGAGGTGGTGAAGTGAAGGGAAAGATACTTAGTGCTAGATAGCTTTGGAACAGAGTTTCCTTCTTCCAGCACATTAATTCATTTAAAATCCAAACAGCCAAGTCTTTTTAGGAGAATACATGGATAGAAACACAGAGCTATCATTTCCCGACTCCTTGTAAGCTACCACTGGTGAGTGAATAACGTCATGTCATCAAAGGATGCCTGGGTAAACCCAGTCACCTTCTTTATTCTGGGGCTACATCCAGGCCTGGATTAGGGCAAAATGTTAGAGAGCACATGTTGGGCATACACAAATCAGAAATCTATCTTTTAAAGTTTGTTTTTTGTTTCTTTGTGGCAGGTCATTTTCAGCTGTTATTCCGTGTCCTGCGTGCTCACCTTTAGGCATATTTGGACTTTCTAAAGAGGGCTGTGCTGCTTGTGTCTGTCATCACTTGTTGGTGCAACTTTTTAATTAAAAACTGACAAGACCAAGAAGACTGACTGTGTAGTTGTCAGTGATTGATTTACAAGAAGTTTCTTGAAAGATCTCTTTATGAGTGGGGGTTCTTTTATTATTCAACCCAAAGAGGAGCACGCAGACCATGGATGTGTTCTTGGAATCTGAGAAGGCATTTGTCATGACTGAGTGAGAGTATTCATTTGAAGTTCTTAGGAAATTTGGCACGAAAGGTCCCATTTTAAATCAATCCATTTTCTCAGCCTTGGGGGCACAAAGTGAGACACAGAGGAGAAATCTGACATCATCCAGTTGTCTGACAAATCAGATGACTGGTAGAGCTGTTGTTCTAACAAAACATTGGGATGGGCAAATGATTCACCACACTATCCAGGGAATGATCTGTGTGGACTCTCTGGAATGTGAAGTCAGCCAGTGGTATATTTAAAAGACTGATATGTTACTCACCTCTATCAGTAACTGCTTATATTTGTCTTAATTTCTTAACTTGCAGTCCTGCAATGGTGCTAAGGAGCAAAGCTGAATTGTCATCATGTCTTTGAGTTTGAAATCAATTCTCAGACGTAAAATGAAAACCAGTAGATTAGCAAGCAGATGCAGCATGTGAAATTTCTAAGAAGGCTACCGTCAGGAACAACTTATCAAAGGAAATCTTAATGGTCTTGCATAATTTTGATACTTAGAACCACATTCTCTATATCTTTGCTTCCTACAACTGTTGCTGCAGCTTGTTAAAGGCTATGGTCACTGCCACCTCATGCCATGCAGCTCTCTGCTGCGCAAGTGTTGGCAAACTGAGCTTGGTGCTGGGATTTGCCAATTTCCCAGCTAGGCTTAGATTAGGAGCCAGAAGGTTTGGGGTCAGCACTTCATATGAGGCTAATTTTGGGGCCTGTGAAGACCCCAGACTGGAACATTATGTGTGAATTTGCTGCTACTCAAAATTTTAAATAAGAGCAGCTACCTGCACTGTGTGCTTTCTCTGAGAGAGGAAGTTTCAGTGGAACTCATACAGACCTTTGCAGTCTCTCCCAGAAGAAGCACCAGAATGCAGACACTTTAGAGAACACTTTCAAGACAAATAGGGAATAACAAACACACCACACTGGGCTCCCCTACCAAGGCAAAGCTGCAGAGCTACAGTGAATTCATTAGCAAAGGACTAGCTGGACCACCTTATTGCAGGTATTGCAGGCAGAGGCTCTGAATGTTCCAGGGTGGTTCTGTAGTTGCAAAGTGCCCAAGGCTGAAGCACAAACAAACAGCATAAACCCCTCTGCAAGCTCCTTTGATCTTGTGTATGAATTAGGATTCTGTCAGGAGTTTTATGAGAGCAGCCAGTGCTGCACAAATCAGCGGGGCTGAAAATTACACAAGAACCCAGCACAGAGAGGAATACTGAAGAACCCACTGGGCCACTGTCGTGACAAAGTCCTTTATCTTGCACAGGACTCTTACAAAGCTCTTTCTGATCCCCCAGGCTGTAACACCCTCCTGTGCAAACAGAACTAGGGGTACAGTGGGGTTGCCAACCTCATAGCTCATGTGCTCTATTTATATGTGCCACCACAGCCCCCCATCTCCTCCAGCTATGTTCCCCCTCTCTTGCCATGCTCCAGAACATCTCATGATTGGAACATAAAGACTGACAGCAAGCAAAAGCAATTTGGATTACACTCTGCTGCCTCGCCTTGACTCCAGAGCATGAACTGAAATGGGGCTGTGTTAAGGGAGTAGTTTTGTTTCATTTAGCATGAGGACTAATTTTAAGAAAGTGTAACTTTAAACTCTTTCCTCTTTTCTAAAATCTGTTTTTGGCTTTCTGGTTTCACAATTCCCCTGAAGCAGTAAGTGGTGCGCACACGCAGAACGACCAACTTCTAGTTCAAAAAGAAAAAGGAGCAACAAAGGGATATCTACCAGCAACTACTGGACTTAATCCAAGAGAAGGTCCTAAAGCATTTCCTGGAGAATCCTCAGAGGACTGAAATGGAGCTCATTGCCCTGAAAAGAGCCCTGACACAGGCATTGCAGGGAGGAATGTCATGGATTAACTTCCTTTGTGATTGGCTGTAATGATTGCACCCCAGAGCACTGCACTCTGGAGAGGATACACAGTCAGGGGTGATTGCAGGGCCACCCCACGGCACACAGAATGCAATCCCACCACCAGAAGATGGAGGAGAAAAAAGGCATTACTTACACTGCTCATTCTTAAGCTGTGCTGTGTGTTTTGCAGACCCCTATCACTTTTCCAGGGGAGGTCCTGATTTGTATCCGATGAACTTCCAGTCTGCTTGCTTTATTACTTACCTGCCTCATTACTGAAAGGTCGGTTCACCAGGAGCTTGCTGTTTAAGAAACAATGTGATACCTCTGTTTTTGTATTTATTTTCTGTTATTGCCTATCACAAAATAAACTTTTTCTGATGCCACTCAGCTGCCAAATTTCATTGGAATGCCACCTATTGAAAGAATAATATCCTTCCATGCTGTTAACTCCAAGTGTGAGTAAATGCAAACACATATTCTGAGTTACATGACATTCCTTCCCTCCAACTATTTTCTGGTCTCTAAATGGGAGCATAATGCCTCCCTGATCCTGTTTCCCTGACCACAAAAGGCAGCCTGCCAGCGTATCCTCTTTGGCTTACACATGTCCAGAGGATCTCTTGACCTCCTGATCCCCACAGTCCTTCAGCATCTTCCTCGTACACTCACAAATGGGCAAAAGCCATCAGACTTAGCACAAAAAACTCACAATGCTAAGAACCATGAGCTTTTACACAGGCGTTGCTACTGAGTTCAGCTGTTCTGGAGAATATTTCACAGCACTCTGCAAACCCCTAGTTCAGAATCAGACCACTGCTTTCTTCTGTACAACCAACATGACGAAAGGTTTTAGAAAGCAGAGCAGCATCAGGCAAGGTGTTTTTTCTATAATGGCATGAAGCACTGAATTGACATATGTCAAAATCCACTCAGAGTAACTGTTCTCACTGATGATGTCCTTGCATGAAGGGCATGAAAGGAATTTAGGTTTGCATAAATTACCTCTGCACCAAAGCAGGAACCTGTGACTTGAGGCATGTGATTTAATTTTGTGTGGTCATCTTATTTTTTATGTTATTATAAGTAATCAAAGCATTAATGTGTCAGCTGGTTCAGATACCTGAGAAAGCCTGTTTGTCAGAAGGGATCCTTTCCAAACTGTTTGAAATGCAGTGCAACTAATAAACCCCTTTGCATTGCTGTGTCATACAAATGATACAGCAGCAACACAGAAATCACGACCATGGCACCCTCCACAGCTGAACAATCATTGCAAAACTGGATCTGGAGAGAAGCTCTGTGTGTGAGTCTGCTGCTGATGCAGACAGGAGTGGAACTTCTGGCTACAGAGGTGGTGGCCCCAGGATGGCATCTGTTCCCTGCTGCACCCACCGCTGCACCCAAAGTGCTGCTGCACTGAGAAGAGCTGTGACAGATAAATGTTCTGCTGATGTACTAAGTTTCCTTATCATCATCAACACCCCAGGAAAAAGCAGGGACCTTGATTTCCAAGCCCCCTTTACTTTGTGGTGGCCATCCCAAAGTGTACTGCCAGAGAAACCACCAGGTGAAGAACGAAGGGGCACAGCATCACAAGAGGGGCTGTCTTCCCAAAATACCACACCATCCCATCAGACAAGGTCAACAAGGAGGCTACTATAAATCAATATGGCTTGGTGTACTTCAATGCCTTATAGTTTGATGATGTTTTGGCAAAAAAAGTAATAAAAGACAGTATCTATGTGTGAACTCACAGCTGTCACAGAAAACACAGTGTTAGTTCTGCAGAGGGAGATCTCTCTGCCTTAAGTGCTACCAGAGGGAACTGTGAGCCAGCCCAGCAGCTCTCCTGCAAATCATCCTTCCATTAGAAAGAACTGTGTGAATGCACAGGCAGCATGCATTAGAACATAGCCCATGGACACGGCTCAGGAGCCTTTTGGCTGAGGTCCAGCCTCGAGTCAGCTGAGCATCTGCGGGAATGCTGGGCTCCTCACTGCAGGCATTGTCTTCGGGCTGACAGCAGCACAGCTGTGAGAAAGCTCACCGAGGAGCCTTGGCAGAACTCTCAACTCGGTGCAAAATATGTGTAACATACTATGTTTGGAGTAACTATAGGAGCTATCATTAAAACCCTACAAATGTGATGATGTTCTCCCATTGCCTGAGGCTCACAGAGCCATCAGCTTATCAGATGCATGCCAGAGACTGGATCACACTCTAGAAATTTTTCCCGGTATAGGCTGCCTTAAAAAAAAAAAAAGAGAGAGAGAGAGAGAGAAATTGAAAAGGAAATTCTGAATAAAGGCAAAAAATCATACCATATATGGCTAGGAATATTTGAGGAAGATGTCCTAATTATAAAAAAAAAAAAAAAATTATAGCTAAACAGAAGATTATTGCCAATTTGTTCTGACAAACACTTTTGGCATGTCTCATCTGATGGTGTCCAGTACTCCTCAGGCACTAAAAAGAACTGATGTAGAGACAATTAAAATAAATGGAATCTGTTTTGTGACCCCACTGGGAATGGGAATTTAAGTGCCAGAAAGCTATCAGCATTTTATGCTTATGCACTTCCTAGGGGTCTTTCTGTCTCTTAGGTTTGAAGATCACACCCCTTGGCTAGATCACAGAACTCCAGAAAGGTAGGCAGAAAACATTTATAAATATGAAGTGAAGGAAATGGATAGATCCAGTAGACTAAAAGCATGACAAGCATGTGAATGAATATGGATGATAAAATTACTGCATGGTCAGAATCAGAGATGTTGTGGGGTGTTTTTTCTGTAGTTGACCCCTAAAATACAAGGGGTGACATTCTTGCCCCAGTGAAACCAGTGGGATTTATGCCATTGACTTCAAGACAGCTAGGATTTTACCCCATGTAATGAGCTATGAAACCAAGCCAAAAGAATATCAAGTGTTCCCTGAACTCTGATGAACTGGAAATCCAGTTTCAAGCTGCGGAGCCCATGTTCAGCTCTGTATGTAACAGATGCAAAGCAGAGGCTGTCATCTTCAGAAATGCATCTGCAGGGGAGCTAGTCCCACAGACAATTTTGTGAAAAAAGAAAACCAAACCCCCAAAAAATCTGTTTTTCAAAATGGTCTAGCTACTGCAGCTGTGTTCCAATCAGTGTGCCTCCCCAGTCCAGGATTTTTCCTCCCTTTCTCTTGAAGGAAAGCATTTGAAACATTAAAAGATATTGCTAAAATTTTGCCTCTTACTAGCCCAAACTAAACAGGTGAATTATTACTAGCAAAACGGAAAATATTATTTATGACTCTATTTAGAAGATAACCAGGTTCATTATCATTTTATGGCACATGGTAGTTATTTATGGCATATGGGAGTTCCCCATTGAAAATTTTTCCATATTCAAGTCCCCATTCAACAGAAGAAAGATTCCTCTGTTGGTGATCCTGTAATACAGGAGAACTTGGGGTTTAAAGATCACATTTACAATATGCCATGTGTGGCTTTATCTGCCAGGGTAGCAGCTCATTGTACATGAAGAAAGGGCTGCATTGCCTCTTTGGCAATAAATAATGAATTATTGACAGAAAGAGTATGTACCCAGTGGCTGCAAATTCCTTTCTAGAGGGAACCTGGAAGGAACTTAGTTTCTGGAGACAAATCCCCAAGTGCAATAGTTAATAGGCTGTTTTCACTGTCCTCTCCCTGTCCTATCATGGATGTGTCCTCTCATGGCCACATTCGTTGGATATTGATCTCAGTGGACTTCGAACTCAAAGAGCTGAGAGTGGCACAATGATACTCTGCCATGGGGAAAGGAGAAAAATATGCTGCAATTGGAAACTAATATCAGATTTGGGGTCTTGTCTTGCTCTGTTTCCTTCCCCTGCCTCCTGTACAGGGGAGTTTTGATGTCTCCCCTGGGCAGACATTAGCAGCATGGAGAGTATCTGCCTCAGAGTATCCGATGTGTGGAAAAATAAGCCAGAGCTGGCCCTGAGGGTGGTTGAGGTGACGTAAGGTGGCTGCCCACTGCACAGACTTTTCCATCTTTCTAAGTGATAACTGCAGAACTGACAGCACAAGGAACAGTCTGAAATCTGGGATGCATCCTGGATGAATTTCTGACTGAGAATGTTGAGAAATGCAGGCAGCCAGGGAGAAGATTTGCAGAAGGCTCCTCACTTGGTTTGCTGACTGAAGTTAGGAAACCGTGTCATAGTCAGGCCCCCAACAGCAACATCCTGAAAACACTGAACAATAACATCTCCATTATATTTACAATATATTTTAAGACAGCTATACACACACTATGGGCCATTAGGAGCATGAGGTTATGAATATCCCTTCCCACATGTACAAGAGCAGAGACAGCAACTTCCACCTAAATACTAGTCCAGTAGGATTTTAGCAGCTGGATGTTTCTGTTTAGCCTTTTTCAGTATTTTATTAAAATCACAGTGCTAAAAAAACTCAGTGAAATTTATATTCTGTATTATACAGCTTGACAAAGCATTTTGCAAGCAGGAAAATACAAGTGAGATTTTAATGGAAGCAAAAAGCTGTATCCTGGATGCAGTATGGTCCATTTACCTGTATCAAGGAGAAATGTCACATTGCAATGTGTGTGTGTGTGTTACCACGAGATAATAGATGCCTTCTGGGAATTAGGAAACACTTTCTTTGCTTGAGCCTTCAGCAGAACAGCAGGAATTATCTCATGGTAATAAGTAACCCAAAATGTCTAAGTCTTGCAAGAAAATGGCAAGGAGAAAACAAACAATTACTTCATTGTTATGAAAGATCACGTTCCTTCCCACTGACAAAAAAGTTAGTGATTGAAGATGCCTTGGGAATGTATCTGAACTATCTATATGCCTCTGCCTAATGAATCTAGGGGTCTGTAGTTCATTATGCATACAAATATAAACATATGTAGGGATAGACACCATTTTTGGAGGTACATAGACATTTGAAAAATATCTTCATACCTATACTTAATAAATTATGCACATATGTTTAACTTTATAACTGTTTAACATGATGTTACTCTTCAATTAGAATACGGAATTGCCTTTAACATGTGGCACTATTACACCTTTAAAAATGCTCTAAATGCTAATGTTACAGGATTAAAATGGAGCTTTTAATAAAAGGATTTATGTAGAGGTTTACAAGTCAGTTTCAGAAACATCTAACTATATTTAATTTTGAAAATAACTAAATAACTAAATATTTTAAAATATTATTTTATAGCAATTAGGTTTTGATAGACTTTTAGAAAGAAGCAGCTGCATTTTAGAGAAGAATACCTTTTTTCCCCAAAATTTATTGTTTTACAGGTACTGAAGCTACTCTTGATTAGAGATAGCTGCAAGATTATGACACATTACTAAGCACTTCTTTGCATTTTTAATTTTTGAGATTACTGCAGACTTACATGCCTGAAATCTGACACAGACAGGCAGACACATGGCTGTCTCATTATTTTCATCATCTCTGGACAAAATTCTACCACTCTCAGCCTTGGGTTCTTTAGGAATTTGCCAGAAGCCAAAAAAAAAAAAAAAAAAGTGGGGGAGAAAAGAAAAAAGTAGGGAAGGATGTTAATATTTGACTTTTAGATTAGAAGGGGTTTGTGTTAATTATTGATATGTCTCCTTTAATGTATATGACATGTCCCTTGAGACTGATGAGATAGCTACAGAATATTAACGACCTTTCCCTAAACTAACGTTAAGCAAAATATTAACAACAAAAATTGCATTCCTTTAGCTTTATTATTGGGAAGAGATCAAAGAACAAATTTGTAGCTCCATAAACATGGGCCTCAAGACACATTCCTCTTACCAAGGTGAGGGAGGCAGCCCCATTCGTTCATTTGCAGAATCTACTCTTCAGTGCTCATTATTATTTGATACATGACCAACACCAACATATTGCAGCCAATGGCTTGTTCATGAACTATGCATTAGGACAACTGCTTAGACCAGCTGCCTAAAGCTTGGCCTGGTTTGCTAGATGGCACCGTTTCTGATCCCTGTCTGTGCAGCTCTCCAATGCATAGGAACATTTCAGCATGGTTAATTCATGCAGTTTATCAACTAGGTGACCACTTCCACAAGCACTTCCACATTTGCAAAACGTTCTTGCCACCTAGATATGCTTGTGAGGGAAATTCTGTTATCAACATTGTCAGAGGAAGCAAAGCTGCGTATTTATTGAATTCAAGACCCAAAAATATGACAAAAAGGAGAGAAGCATTAACATGCCAAACATGTGGTTCAACATGAAGAAATTAGCCAGGGTAACAATACTGCATGTGAGAAGACTAATTTTGGGGGGTGTCTTCCAACTGCAGACTTTCTAGATAGACTAGTTTATTCTTTCCATTCTTCTGTTGCCATTAGTATGAATGGCATAAGATTCCCCAAGAATTCCAAGATAGATGGGTAAAAGTGGATTTTGTAGTTGCACTGAGCAGCTCTAAAGGGAGGAAGACTGGTAAGACTTGTAAAATACAGAGGGGGATAGGAAAAGAAGGAGTTTATTTTCTTTCTTCTCCCAAAAGCAACATCTTACCCCTTTCCTCTGAGAAGCAGTAGTCCCAGCCTTCTCTGCTGTGTCACACAGGCTGCTGGGAAAAGAAGGAAAGAAGTTTGACATTATGGCACAGTCATGTTGCAGGGAAACCAAAAGCAAGGATGAAGAGAAGAATGGGATGGGATAGGGAAGGCTTGGAGATCTACTGCTAGGTGGTGGTGCCAGCAGCTGTCCCATCAGGAGGCGGGGCTCAGGTACTCAGGCTAGAACAATCCATGATAGCTGTGCCATCCCTGGAAGCCTCCCAACCTCCCAGGGATGCCAGCTGCTGAGGCCTGCTCCAAAGCTTCCCAATTGCAAATATGAGGACTGTAATGAGACAGAAGCCCAGGTGCCATGGTAAACCAAGTCTTATAAGTAACAGAGATAGAAATGTCACAGAATCATAGAATGTTTTGGGTTGGAAGGAACTTCAAAGATCATCTCGTTTCAACCCCCCTAATGTGGGCAGGGACCCTTCCACTAGACCAGGTTGCTCAGATCCCCATCCAACCTGACCTTGCCAGTGGCCCATGACCCTCACAGTCAAGAATTTCTTCATAATATCTCACCTAAACATATCCTCTGTCAGTTTGAAGTCATTCCACCTTGTCCTATCACTACACACCCTTGTGAAAAGTCCCTCTTGAACTTTCTTGCAGGCTTCTTTTAGGTACTGGAAGTTGTTCTAAGGTGTCCTGAGAGCCTTCTCTTCTCCAGGCCGAACAGCCTCAATTTCCAACCTTTTTGTCTTGTCAAGGAATTCCCATTTTCATTGATGGCATTGATTTAGATCTATATTAAGTGTCCCAATCTGTACATCTCTATAGCCATTCATTAGTGGTTTTCTCATTGCTGTCACAATAAATTACTCTACAGTGAGTATGAGATTGTTAAATATTAGTTAATTTTGTTGGATCATGTTCTCTAAAAGGAATATTTTATTGGCTTTGTCCCTTGATATTCCATTCTCACCCTGCTATTTATTATGCTCATTTATTGCTTAATTTGAATTTTAATCTGCTCTGCCATTTGTCCTCCACATCTCAGCATCCTATGTACTGGTAATAATAATAACCAAGATCCATATTCTGAGCTTATTAACAGAAGAATAAATTCGAAACTTCTGTGTAGGCTTCACCAGAGCTCTACAAAGCTTACAAGCACCATGATCTTTACACTGAAATTGCACCCATATGGACTGCTTTTGGT
This sequence comes from Turdus rufiventris, assembly GCA_013186435.1. Taxonomy (NCBI): domain Eukaryota; kingdom Metazoa; phylum Chordata; class Aves; order Passeriformes; family Turdidae; genus Turdus; species Turdus rufiventris. The sequence continues at coordinate 47,631 of PYHW01009426.1, forward strand.
GCAGATCATGTTGTAACATCAAGGCTTTTGTATGAAGCCTTAAATTCACTAACCTCATGATTTCTCTCAGAGTACTGAAACAAATGAGTCTTACAAAGAGTAAGCAGCACCTGTAATTAGTAACACGAGAGTGGAATCTATCACCATGCACTATTTTGATATAATTACTAAGCATTAACATTTGCTTTGACCTACAAGGTGAATCACTGTCTGCATTAATGATGATGGGGACCAGTTTGGTACATACTGGGATAGCCCCACCAGGGTCACCAGAGAGGAGAAAGGGATTATGGCCCTGGCAGCTCCACCACGAGCCTCACTGGAAGTCAGATCCAGTCTCTAGTGCATTTTCTCTAGAAGGTAAATAAAATGAATAACTAACTAGGAATGAAAATGAGGGCAAGAAAAAATACTTGCAGAAATGTGTGGTTCCCTTTCAGCGATTCAAGTTTACTGTACATGCTACATCAAAACAAATCTTTGCAATTACATTTTTCTTGGGGGAAGGGAGGTGTTTTTTTTTTTCTGAACTCCTACACCCTGGTTAAAAGCTTAAAGCAGGCTGAGTTGTGCAAGGCTATGTTGAGACTGATTAGACAGGAAAGCGCGCTGTGACACTCCCATCCGTGTGAAAGCAGAACCAAGCAGCTCCTGAAGCCAGTCCTTGCCGGAGCTTGATCTTCCTCCCACTTGTTCATGTCAGCAGTCCTGATGCAGGAGAAGGAGATGCATCCAGTTCTTACTCAGCAACAACTGCTATGGAAATCAGAGGGAAGGGTGTGGGCTCAGCTGTTTTTCATCCATTAGGATTTGAACTACTGCGAGCTCTTTTCTAGTAAAAGCTCAATAAGAAAATGACCAGAAGACCTTAAGATTTGTTCCAGTGGATTTCTATACACTTCTTCAGGGTAAATAATGGCAATACAGGAGCAGTGCCAAAAGTAAGGCTTGAGACACAAATCTAAACTAAATAAAAATATTATATATATATATAAAAATATATTTTGGAAATAAACTTTGTCGTTGTCAAATATGGACTTGCAAACCATACTGGAAAGTGTTCTGGAACCCCAGTGAGATCTTCTGTCCTATAGTTCATTGCAACCACATCAGACCCATGTAAAAGATGAAAATGCTCTCTTAAGCAAACCATTAGCTTACTAAACTTGTTCTCAGATATTTTACTTAGATTTTTAGTACTCCTAAAAGATGCTGGACTTCAGTGTTTCAGCTAAATGTCCTTAATTCATTTTATATCACTATCAACAGCACTGTGTAGCTGAGTTATGAATATCCCAGAGTACAGTCTGGCATTTTCTTCCATCCCTGTAAGCGCTGGCACCATCACAGAGCATTTTAGCTAACTTCAAACTAAGCTGATGAGTTACAGAGGGGAAGAACTTTTTCTGTAGAGCAGAGGGCCAGATAGGAATGACTGGCCATGGTTAACCCCTGACAGATTTGAACAGTGACCTAGATACCAGAAGCAGCACACCACCTAACAACATGAAATAGAAACAAAATCCATAACCTTTATTAAATATAGTCTTGCATTTCATCCCACTGCAGAGACATCATTATCATGCTGTGGGCAAAGATGAAAATAGCATGCCTGATACTATGCATTTATATAATGCATAATAATGCTTAGCAGACATAGAGCACTGTTCATTCTCAAAATACAATCGTTTAAACCTCAATAAAACTGTGAGGTAGAGCAGTGTGTTGTTTCTTTTTATTTTTTAAATCATTATTTTCCCCAAAAAACTTATTAAGTGCATCACATCAAGGAACAATAGATCTATGGCCAAGTTCTGATCAAATTACTTTGGTGAAACTACTCATTATCTTTGAAGCCAATGGAAAACATCCAGCAATATGACCAAAATCAGAATCTGGATCCTATTTGTACATGCTGTAAAGCTGAATTGTTATTGGATAGCTTGGTACATCTAAAAATAACCCCTTTGGTTTATTTTTATCTCATTTTGGAAATCAGGTTCACATTGTTTCTTACTTCTCTGGCTAACTTAAAAAGTAGAATCTGACAACATGCTTCTTTTCTTGTCTGCTGCGTTCTTCTATCTGTTTCCAGGTACCCTCTTTTCCCAGCTGGGAAAGCAAGATGATGTGGTTTTGCAAGGGGATGGTTCTGGTGGCAGACTAAGACCCTGTACAGTCAAATTACCCCACCTCAGGAGTGGCCAGATGATTCAGAGTAAGGTCCCCTTCCCCCTCTCTGCACTTGAGTTTCTAGAATCCGTCCTCTTTTAAATCCATGGCTGAAGCTATTGCAGTCAAAGTTACTGCCAGCTCTGGCCCAGCAGCTGTCACAGGAGGCCTAGAGGTCCTTCTTTTGCTCCTGATAACCTCAGAGAAGGTGGGATGGATTTCAGCTTAGCCTACAGTCCACTGTAAGACATGGTCAGGATGACTCACGGCAGTCAGCGCTGTTGGCCATTTTGTTCCACATGCAAATTCTGGGAAGGATAAAATTTACTTTCTCTTGTGGAAGTAATGAATGCATTTGAACAGGCCATTGTGGTTGAACTGTTAAAAAGTTCAGGAATGCCTGTGTCAGTTCTTTCCTTCCAACATTTTATTCTATCCTGTCATTTTGTCAATTAAAGCTATTCTGCCAGTTCAGTGCAGTCAGCAGAAAACAAAACAAGGCGACTGCTTGCTTTTTTTTTTTTTGGTGGGTGGGGGGGATGGTGGAGGAGGGGCTAGGGGAAAGATGGAAAAAAAAGTACCACACAACCCAAGTCATTTTAAGCCTCTAAAGTGGTAGAGTGACTCAATAAAAAATGAAACCTAGTACACTCAACAAGGTATTTTAACCAAATAAGGTATTGCAAAAATAAGTCCTAAATAAGTAAAAAAGCGCAGAGAGACATACACGGTCATGCTTAAATGCTGCAGTCAGGAGTTTAGCTCAAATCTTTCTTTCCTTGGTCACCTTAAAATGGGGAGAGGAAAGACTTCAAACTGACCCCATGCTCCCTGAGGATTACATAGAGTCTTTGCCACAGTTAGAGACCTCCTTTTACAGAATCATTTATTGGATTGACACATAACAAATCCTGCAATTGTTCCTGGATCAAAAGCTGTTCTTCCCTGGATCAGAATATGCAATACTGCTGCAGGATAGCTTTGCACCTTTCTGCATCAAGGAGTGCTTTTTGCGCTACTGTAGAAAACATCTTTGGAAAAATTAGATCCTGCCAAGGATAGCAGAGCATTTCGCACAGAGTTTCTGTTTCCACAGAAACCACACCACTGAAGTCTGCAGAGGGCAGATGTGGAGTGAGAACATCTGTGACCACTTAGGTTAATTGCCTTTCCCAACTCTTCCCCCACTTCTGGTCTCTGGTGGCCCTCTGAAGATCAATGGCAGATCACCAGACATCTTGTTGCAGGCTTTCTGCCATCCTGCCCCATCTCCTGGGGTTATCTAAAGCTGGTTTTAAAACTGTATCCAGAGGGTCCCTGAGGACTACTTCTAGCGAGTCTGCTGTCTCGTTTGTCCCTGGCTTTGTCTCTGCTCCTGGACAGACCATTTAGACCCTCTGCTCCTCAGACCTACAGCTTAGCAACAGCTCACGAAGCTTCCCAGCTCAAATGCAGAGGTGTATTATGTTTTTTGTGGTAGCTCAGATACAACTATGATAAGAATCATGAAGATTTAAACAGTTATTTTACTCTTTAACATGCTTTCATAACAAATAAATATTTTCAGATAAAAGGAATACCAAGATATTGCATATTCATTACAGATACTTCCAACATACTACATTGTTTTCATTATTACCCTCTGATAGTATTCTCTAAGAATGTTAATGTTTCCCAAAAAATGAATAGCAAAAAAGATATTGTAGTGCTGATGCATGAAAATGATTCAAGCCTTACCTCCTCTGCCAAGATACTAGTCTAAATTCAAGATACAAAAAAAAAAAGAGGAAAGAAAGAAAATTAATATTTTTTTAAGTAAGTTTGAAACCATTACTAAAAGCCACAACAGTCAAAAAATGCTGCAGTGAAAGAAAACAAGGAGTGAAATTCACAGAGCTGCCATTGCCCCAGGTTTCGTTGTGGTTCTACCTCAGTGCTACAGTGGCTTGCTAGCTTCCTTTTGAAACTCTTCAGATGTGGGAAGAAGTTGGCTGTATGGCTGAAGAGACTGGGGGCATCAAAAGAAAGATGAGATATCAAAGCTGAAGGAAACAATCAAAACTAGCTATTTTTAGCTATGATTACTAAGAGACAGTGCAGAGATCTTTAACATAGTGGGACCAGTTTACAGGAGCCTTCTGCCTTTTTAGGCCATCAGTGACATGCCCAGGGACAGAGCAACTGCCCTTACAAGCTTCTTCAGACCACTGGCAACCCACATGTTTAAGAGCTAATTCTCTCTTCTCTGGAATAGATTTTCTGATGTCATTTTAGAAGCCTTGGGGATGTGCAAGAAATAGCTGCAACTGTAAAGTTGTACCGTAATTTTATTATCTTTCTCCCAGATGTCCAGGCTAATCAGTGACAAATGCTGCTTTTATTTACCATTTTCATATGAAGTTCTTACATGGATATTCTTGGGGCAGTTCTTTGTAACAGCATTGAAACCATAAAAACCTTCAGTTACCCAGAAAAAGTGAAGACAGAAACTTAAGAAACTTGATTGTAACTATTAATATATTTACAAAGTCTACATCTGTTCAGAGTACATGTCATTTTTTCCGATGTCCTTCATGAAAGGAAACAATCCATGGTGCTCTGTACCTGTAGTTTGTAATGATCTCAGGACTCCTTAATGCTACTGAAGCCTTACTGCATGCAGCTGGAGGTATTTTACTCTTTCATATTTGCCAGGTCTTTCATTTAGTTTTCCACGCTACAGAAGATGTCCTGGTGTAATGAAAGGCAATAAAGAGCATGACTTTGCTCTGTTTTACTCACATCTCAGTGGCCACCTGTTCCCACGTTATTTCTGAACTTCTCATGTTCTTGCTGTTGAGAAGTGATTTTGAAAATTGTGGGAAAAGGTTTAATCCAAGCCAGGGTCTGAAATCACCACTACAGCAGTGGATGGGATTTGGGTCCTGGTAAGGTGGTGGAATATCCAGGTTTGCAGTGCCGAAGTTGAAGCCACTCATAAATATACACTGTTTCTGCTGGCCTCCAAGCAGGATTTAATGCTACTTGAAGCAGCAATAACTTTTGGTATGTTTTACTTGCAGGTCTCAGGCAGTTTAAAGCTTTCTCCTTCCAGGCCATTTTTGTGCTCAGCCCACTGCCTTTCTTCTGCTTTGTCTCTTTGGACAGTGACTGAGTTGTGACAGGACCATCTCTGTGGTCACTTTCTCTTCCAAGCAGCTCTTCAGTCATTGTCCCCACATTTCCCACCTGGGGGAAACGTGAAGCCTGTAGTAATAACACAACAAAATTAAACAGAGCTATTAATGACTGACTTTGGTAACATGAAAGAAGATGGTAACAGCAACAACCATGGCCAAAACAACTGTGAAGCAGATCTTCAGATTACAAGAATTATTACCTTATTACATTTTTAATGTCTGATTAAATTTTCCTACTAAATACTGACCAAAGCTTATTCAAGTCTCTCTAGGCTTTGCCTTGGTTAATCGTGCCTTTAAACACATTTAGAAGACATTGGAGCTTACACTTCTTTCTTCTCTGACCACAGGTGCATACACAAATCCACACCAGGATGGGTTTGCCTCAGTGGGAGTTTTGACCAAGTCAGGATTGCAGTCAGGCCCCACACAGAGCCCTAGACAGAGTCTTGCTCTTACTTGGGATAAAAGTGAGTGCATTTTGATGAGCTAAGCAACTAAACTGGGTTAATATCCAGTTTGTCAACAAACTTGTTTTGGCATGCCGGCTAGACCATGGCTGCTTACCTTGAATAAACCCAATCTTGTATTATTTTGTTCCCAGTAAAATGAAGAACCCTAAAATTTCCTTTTCAGTTCCAGCTATGCAAGGAGAGAGCTAGGAATTCACAGAAGCCCTTGCCAGGGTTTGAGAGGTTTTGGTCTGAGGACGAGCTGGGAACCTCTACCATTTCCAGACTGACAAATCATGCACGCTCAGAGCAGCAGGATGCTGAATGGGCAAAGAGAGAGTCCAGTTACACTGCTTCTACAACATGGGGATGTTCTCTGCCTGTGCCTGCATCAACTGTTTTCCCAAATATGTGGAAAACTCCATGGTGGGCTGACCAATGCTGAGGAGTTGAGGGTACCTCTTGAATTACACCAGAATTAATATAGCCAGAATTAAACATACACTACTAGTGTGTTTACCTATACATACAGATGCATATATATATATATATATGTTATAAATAACACAAGTAATACATAATACTTATTATAAGTTATAAATAATACTAGTAATGTATAACAGTCAGAGCTCTTTCATGAGCACATAAGAACTTCCTGAAGATACACAACTCATGAAGTGCCTTCCCAAGTGTTTTCCTAAGGAAGGTTTTCCAGAACAAGGATTGTGTTTACAGAATTTATGAAGATGTTTACAATCTCAGATACACAAATCTGTCAAAATTTTGCAATGTAAATTCAGATCCACTGTTTTGCTTCTGGTGCAGGGGAAGTTGGGGAGTTTCTTGCATTTTTTGCAGATTATTTTTGGTGAAGGTTTTGGCTGGTTTTCCCGCAAAAGCTGCTGTTGTGTAAACACTAGTAGCTTCTCAAAGACAAAAATGTGTGTATGGCTCTAATTTTAAGCACATGAGGTCACTGGTTAAGTGTTCAAGGACCGTGAGCCAGTCGGACATGAGCACAGGGATGCGGTGCATAGTCTTGCTGATCCCATTTCAGCTTCAAGTGGGCCAAGGAGGCTGGCTGACTGAGGTGCTCAAATAAACGGATTTACACAGACGCTCTGATGCTCTGACACAGGGTTTTACAAATCTCCAGAGAATCCATGAACTGCAGACTCGACGCTATGCAAGAAAGCAGGAGGGCTGCCCCACTGCCCATCCTCAGGCTTCTGGTTACCAGAGACAACGGAGAGCCAAGGAGGGACAGCTGTGTAACCCGCTAGCCAACATCAGCAGCCCAAGGGCTCTGTCCCACAACCCAAGCAGGGAGCTTGGGGCTTCCCAGGCCCGCTGGCTTCCCCCGAGGCCTCTCCGCCGTGCCAGGCTGAAGGACACGCCCGGTCCCCCGAGGGGCCCTGACCCCGGGCACTGCGACACGCCCTGTCCTCGGGGGACATCACACCTGTCCTGCAGGAGCACAGGCTGTTCCGAGCTGGAAGGGACCCACAAGGACCATCGAGTCCACTCCTGCCCTGCACAGGACAGTCCTAAGAATCACACCGTGTGCCTGAAAGCGTTGTACTAAAGCTTTTTAAACTCTCTCGGCTGGTGCTGTGCCCACTGTCCTGGGGAGCCTGTTCCAGTGCCCCATGCACCTCTGGGTGACAAACCCGACCTGACATCCATCCTAAACCTCCCCTGACTGAGCCCCAGGCCATTCTCTCGGGTGCCGTCACTGGTCACCACAGAGCCGAGATCAGTCGGGTCACTTATTGACTGTAAGGTCCCACATCACCTCAAGCCCTGGCCCAGGACGCGCTCCCGCCCGGCCCCCACCCAGGCCGGGCCCGTGACGGAGCCGCGGCCATAGCGGCGCTGGCGCCACAGCAGCGCCAGCCCGCCCGCACCGCCCGGCGCTTCCTGCGGCGGGGCGGGGGCGGCCAGGAGGAGGAGGCGGAGGAGGAGGAGGGGAGAAGCGGGGAGGGGAGCGAGGCGGAGTTGGTGCCGCCGCCGGATGCTGCGAGGAGGCGCCGCGGCCCCCCTGCGCTGCCGGTCGCTCACCTGAGCGGGCAGGAGGGCGGGGGAGGAGGAGGAGCCGGCGGCCGAGCTGCGCGGAGCCTGGCGGCGGCGAGGCGGGCGTAGGGGCAGCCAGGCGCTCGGGCGAGGCGATGGCGTCGGGCGCGTAGCGGGCAGGAGGCCCCGCGTCCCGCCGTGTGCGCCCGGCTGCCGGCGGGGGCGGCCGGCGGGCTCCGCCGAGGCCTAGGAGCGGCCTCTCCTCTCGGAGCGCCGGGCGCGGCGCCGCCGCGGCCCGCACGATGTCCACCCGCACGCCGCTGCCCACCGTCAATGAGCGGGACACGGAGAACGTGAGTGCTGCGCCGGGACCCCCCTCCCTGCCTCCCTCCCTCCCTCCGCCTCTCCCCGGTAGCCGGTGGCGGTCCGGCCAGTCGTGCCGCCCAGGCCGAGTGCCCCAGGGGCGGGCGGGCCGCGGCCGTGCCGAGCGCCGGGCCGGCACCGCCGTCTGCCCCCGCCCCAGGCTCCTCCATGCGGCGCTGCCGGGGCGGGTCCGGCCCGCCGCGCTCCACGTCTCCCCTGCCCGCCCGCGGCCCCGGGCCTCCCGCGGGGAGCTCTCCCGCAGCCCCTTCCCGCGCTCTTGGGCCGGGCCGGGCCGGGCCGGGCTGCCCTTATATGTCCTCGGCTGTCGGCGCACACGGGCTGCTGGCTGCGGCCCCCGCCGGCCAGAGGCCTGCAGCCCCTGCGGGCGGCAGCCGGGGTGCCCCGCCTTAGGGCGGCCCCCACACACGGCACCTCCGCGCCTGCCCTGGGATTCCCACTTGTGGGCTGTCTGAGCGGCCGGCACTTGGCCTTGCCTCACCTTTGGAGGTTCAGCGGTACTTGCTCTTTGTTCGGTTTGCACTTCCAACACGGTCCCTGGTGGTGTTGTATTCCTTCCTGTGCTTTGCTTTGTGTTGCCTCGGAGAGAGGCTGTGGTCGTGTCCTTGGTTCTTCCCGAGTTCATTGTATCTTCCTTTGTGTTCTGTTTAAATATCTTTGCGGTGTCCTCTGCTCCACCCGGACTCGACAGGGTGGGGGGTGGTGTTCTCTGCTGTGCTGGTCTTCCATAGACAATAACCAGTCTTGGCTATGATAGATAGGTGTACCTGAGGAATGTTGGACCATGTCTGGTCCTGTCCATCAGTGGTGATTATTTACATAGGTGGTACTGTGGGAGGTGTGAAATTTTCCTCTTGAGTGAGGGGACCAGCGTTAAAAGCAGTATTGTTTGCAATGTGTATCCTTAATTGCCTTTGGGAAGGTGGCAGAAGGAGGGGGAAAAGGAGTCATAGGAAATGTAATACGTGCAGTCATCCCCACCTTCTATTTGTGTGGAAAGTGATTGGTAAGAAACGAAGGAAGATGGCCTAGTGGGCTGAAATGCGTTGAAGAAGGTGTTTGTTTTGTGTGTAGTGCATCAATCTATTCCACAGATGTTCTGGCTAGTAGCAGGAGCTCCTAAGGTTTGTTATGTACGTGCCCAAGCAGTAGTGCCTTCTGAATAGGTTACTGACTGATATGAAATGAAAAGTGGATGTAAGAAGATGATTTGGAAGACAAAGTTAACAGAGGTGATAGAGCTAGAGAAATGAAACCCTAGTGTGGTGAATTATTATGAGCTATTAGTATCAGTGAAAGTTTAATTGATACAGCACTTTCAGACTTATTACTAGTTAAAGCAAATAGATGTGTTTGGTCTGTCCTTACACTTCATGGACTGATGAGTTCTGTGTTACTGTAAGAATAAAAGCAAATCCTTAGGATGAAAATTTTGATTTAATTAAATGATAAAGTCCGGATTTACATGATGCATGTTACTCATGATTCTCTATTTCAAATGTATATAGGAATGTAGATGAGAGATAGGTGACAGGAAAGGATAAGAAATATTTGTGTATATATCTGGTAATGCAGTCCATAAGACTTGCACAGTCTACACAAGGCAAATGGAAGCATTTTCAAATATTATCATACTTTATGGAATAAAAACTTCAAAGTGTCGGTCGTTAATTTAGAAAATATTATGCTACCCATGAGTGCTCAATTTTGACACCTAAGGAATAGTAAGTGGGGTTTTTTATTGCAATTTCAGAGAGTGCACTGGGCATCTGAAACACCCAAGTTTATACAAGGTATCAGAATACTCAAAATTCTACATTTGCTTCTGAAAACCTTGGTGTAAGTCTGAAACCTTATACTAATGAATATGATCTTGTAGCCAGAGAAGCACCAAAGATCTGTGCAGTTGCCCAATCTGCACAGTTATTCCAGGGCTGTCATCAGTGGGTTTCTGCAGGCTTTTGGGGCAGAGGCTTTGAGCTCTGCCTGTTGGGCAGCCTCAGGAGCCATCCTTGCTACCCTTGGTGTCTCTTGTGTCAGACCTTTGGCTAAAGTGGCAAATGTAGGATGGAGGAGGAGTAGGTGGTCCGGTCACTGACTTCCTGATCAACAGCATTCCTTGATTTTAAAATGGATTCTGTGAGGGTGAGGTGAGACTCTTAAATTACTTTTAATGTGCTTCCTTCTGCTAAATAAACATTAATGGACTGGGAAACTGTTAATGCTTGTGGCTCGTGATAGATAAAGTCTATCTAGTAAGCTCTGGGTAATGCAGGTGGTGAGAAGTTGTAACTGAAGAGAGAAGTAATTGGAAAGAGTGAGGAATTAAGGAGCAGGTTTTGGCCTGGTAAAAAAAGTCCCTCTTTGTAGTGCATCTTTCCAATTCTCCAGAATGTATATTAGCAGAGCTTTCCTGAGCAGCTAATGGTGATCTTGAGGAGAGGCTCTTCCGTCTGGTGCATGTGGCCATCTCCCATCTCGCAGTGTTGCTCCATTGTGTGACTCCCAAGGGACAAACTGGAGCTCTGTATCTCAGAGAGAGCTGGCTGATGCTTCTGATGCAGCCCCTACATGTGTGTCCAGCTGTGCTCTGCACGTGGGGTGAGGTTGTTGCATGAAATCATGGGGAGCTACCCTGCCACCACCACCCCCTGTCTCTTGGCAGCTGATTTCAGTACTTTGAAATAGAAAACAAATAAAATTTTAATGTGCACTTTTCTCAGTGAGTGTGCAAGCATTTGTGTTATCATTTGAAAAAAAGAAATTATAATACTGGATATAGCACCTGTCATACAGATATACATTTCTTGAGGAATTATAGGAGTTCCTGATGGGATGGGTGAAAATCTTGCTTGTTTCCATAATGCCTTGTGCCTTTTGTCCCACAGTGCCCTTTGAAAATACTTTAGAAGGGATAAGATCAGGCAGCATATTGCCTGATAAAATCTTATCAAAAAGCTGGAGTGAAAAGAACAGGAACCGGCAGCAAGGGACAGACAACAGGTGGAAGGAGCCAGGGCCTGGGAAGCATCAGTGTGTGTGTAACTGATAGGTCTGCCCTGTGGAGCTTCACACTCCTTTTCTCTTCTTTGCCTTTTTGCTATTCCTGACATCTCACAGTGCTATGTTTAGCTTCCCTAGCATATGTCCATAAATACTTTTCACTGGAAATGTTATTTTTCATCCATGAAAGCTGTGTTTAAGGAGGCAAAGTAGATTATGGTTATCAAACACTTGTTCTTACTAACAGTTTATTGGGAATCTTGGGGAAATTAATGGATGGAGGCAGTACGGTATTTTCATGTGTAATACTGGATTTAGTTTTTCAAGTGAGGAGCAAGAGCAGCATTCAAAATAATAATTTCCCCATGTTTTGATTTTGTACATGTAACTATTTGCAGCCTCCTCTTGATACATTTTTCACGGGCTGTGACAGGTAGTGTATCAGTACATTCAAACAATGCACTTGGGGTTAGATTGGGTGAACTGAGCTTTCCATCTCTGCTGTTGCTGGAAGAAGAGACGGACGACAGGAATCAAAAGCTTTGAGCGAGAGTATCTCTTGTTTTCATTGAGTTGCTAGCAACTGAGGAAAGAGGGGTTTTTATGTTTTTCCCTTCATAATGTATTGCCTTGTATTGTGCCATTAAATTGAGGGATGGTTTTCCTGAATTAAGGCAAAAGATAAGAAATACATAGGTAATATATTCTCTTAGGTATTTTTGGGGGAGCTCTGTGTAAGAAAAGGCTGAGATTCAACAGTTGGCTCTATAGTGCTCGCTATATAGTACTTTTAGTAAAGTTAATAAGAATGAGAATGCTGAAAGTAGTTTGCTTTTTCTGGCATAAGGACCTCATAGTCTGGCACAAGAATACATGATTTTTATTTTTTCTACAGTAGGTGTAGTTTCTCTTTTGAAGGTATTACTATTATCTGTGATGGTATTGCTGTTTACTTGTGCTGTGGTCTCACCTATCTAGCTAAGTTTTAAGGTATTCTTGTGTTTTGTACTTTTCAAATACCTCAGAGTTGTTTAATTCTGCTGGAGCCACCTGACATGTTTACAGTGGAAGAAGTAACAAACAAGGCAGGAGTGCTGGATGATAACTGGGCAAAATCAAGGAGGAATGTGGGAATTGTGGCTTGTCTTAACTAGCCAGTGCTATGTGAGAATGGTAGAGATGTCATGACAGGGGAAGTTTTAAGAAGGATGAACCAGTGACCTATGATCATGTGATTTGCTTCATTATAATACAAATAAGTAGAACTTTGACACATGTACACCCGTTTGTGGGTTAGCTATGGGACAGTGACGTCTCAGATGCCAGCTCCAGTGGGTGTGGTTAAGGATGCCTCTCTGACAGAGGAGCCTACGAGACAGCTGCATTTTAAAGAGGAAAGAAGTTCCACAGGGCAAGAGATAAGAGGATAGAATGAAGTGGTCAAGTTGGGATGATAATGATTATACCATGTTTAATTTCTTTCTGCTTTTTTTTATTCCCTTCTGGATTTGCTTTTGCACAATAAGAGCACATGGTTTTGATTTGGACAGAGGGGGCGTGGGAGAAAGTATCTCACAAGAATTCTTTCCTTCAGTGCCTTAAGCAGAAGAATGGCCTAATTTCCAAACCTTATGGGTTCAAGAGTACAACTGTATCTTTCTTATCCACAGGAGATGGGCTTGAGCAAGGTGAAGAATGCCTTTTTTTCCTTGCAAGTCTATTTTGCTTGGTCATGAATACACCATTAGATTCTATGTTTGTTTGAATGGTAAGAAGAGGGTATGTGCTCCTGATCTTATTTTGAAGGTTTGCGTTTTCTCTGTGAAGACTTTTTGTTGTTGTTGTTTTGCTTTGCATCTGGAGTGAGCCCCTATGTTGTGGGGAGAAAACATGTGCTGGGCTACAGCACTGCGCATGGAGAGAGCAAGGTTCATTTTGAAGTTAACCTTCCACGTGGATCAGAAAGAATAATGGGACAGACGATACACATCTTTAGTTTCATTTTCTTTATGTAGAGAGGAATATTTTGGTACAAAGCACTGAAAATGTTAATGGTTCAGTGTTCTTTCTGGGCATCACAAATGAGTGTACAGTGTTAAAGTTCAGAAAGAGTTAATGCAGTTCGCTTGTACTACTTGTTTCATTTCATACTTCAGGGGTTTTGAGGTTCATAGGTAAACATAAAGTTGGATTGTTTGTGGTTGATGTTCTGAAAACTGTACTTACATGGTCAGTGGACTTAAACAGTGAACTAGAACAAGGAGAATATGTTCTAGGAAAACTGGCCAGTGGGATCTTTACTATTGTTTATTTCTGATCCTATGGACTTACTGTTTATGTTGAGATATTTAAGCATTTTTTAAATTTCTGCACTTTAAATGTTTCAGTCATCAGTAAAGGCAGGATTTTTTCCCCCATGAGACCTGATTGCATTTGCGAACTAATGTTTCTGCTATAAATGTGTTATGTTTCTACCATCACAATTGCTGTTGCTCAGCAGAGCAATCTCCTCCCAGCTTCTAATTAATATCAATAGTTTAAACACAGAAAAAGTAATCAGATACTGTGCAGATACTGTGATTTCTCTAAAATTGTATTCTCGGTTGGTGATTTGTAGTTGCACTTGTGGAGTTTTTCTTCTTGCTCTCAGAATTTAACTAGACCTGACCTTAATATCTTATTGATGCTTGAGAGAACTTTAAACAGTACTCTGGTAGAGTAGATTCATTAAGAAGCTATCCTGTAAGAAGGAGATGATTTTACAATTAATGTGGAGCTAGAAAACTATAGTGCAACCAAAGCCTGAAGACAGGTTTCTTACAGACTGGCCTACTCACAGCTTGAGAGTTTAAGCAAACTTTTCATATGTTGCAATACCAGAGAGAAAGCATTTTATCACTTCATTTTAGATTTTATCATTTAGTAACTTCAGCCTGTCCTTTATTTTAAAATCCATGTTTACAGTCTCTGCTGCCCTCCAGGTTAAACATACTACTTGTAAGCTGCTGCAGACAGTGACAAGTTTCAAATTTAGCTTATTTATGTTGTGGTCATGACACCATCTATTTTCTTCTTCTTGTTGTTGGAAACACAATGCATGCTTTTTGTGGTTGAGTTTGTTGTTGTGTTTTTTTAATCTTTCTGGAATTTCAGAATAGGCAAAAAAATTCTGTTAGGATTTCACAATTTTTTTCTGGGTCTTGATTCTTGAATGTTTACTCTGCTCTAGATAGTGTAAATTAGGAAGAAATGTTTTCCACAGTTGACTGTTTGTAAAAACAGCCATGAAAACAGCAGTTTCATCGAAACATTCGCATTGTTCAGTGTAATGAATATGATGCAACTCAATCTGAGTTTTAATAAGTAGCTCTTTCTCCACATCAGCTACCAAGCCTGATGAATTGTTAGCATTTCTCTACTTCTTTCACATTGTCAATTAGCTTTTCTTTGGTGCGTTCTCTGTGCTGTGCTAAACCGAGCTTTAAATTGGACCACTTGTATTTTGTGTAAGAATGAATCATCTTTTTCTGTGAATAACTTAGTAAAATAGCAAAATTAAAGGCTTGTTGAGATCTCAAGGTCAGTTTGAGACTTCATAGCTGTATGTGATGATTCAGCTTAGATTGTTTTGGTGAGCATCCTGGTGAATCTAAGGTTAAAAATTCTAAGATACTAAGATGGCTCTTGTTTTTAAAGTATGTTTCCCTGTGACTGTTTCAACTTTTATTTCCAAAGAAGTGACCAAACATGCTGTAACTATTGTGGGAAAATAGTTAAAGGCAAGAGCATTTGAAACCACACTCTGTGCTTGTTGTAATCCTGCTTCTTTTTGACCTGAGATGGCAGATGGAAAAAAAAAGTTTGGTTGGTTGGTTTGTTGGGAGGTTTTGTTTCTGTTTATTTTTTTTTAACATGAACATTTTTTTCAGGTATTTCTTCTTGTATACATTCAAAGAAAACAGCAACTTCTGCTGAGAGACATATGTTCTCAGTTGTAGTAGGGTGCTTGCACAGTTAAATTCAGCTGGGCTACAATTAACCTTAAAAGCAATGAACCAGACATGCTCATGGAACACTTCCACAGCTTAGTGTCTAATGATTGATCAATAGTTGTATTTATGTGAAACCCAAATGCACAGGTTTCTTTGGCATCTGTGTAGAGTGAAAAATCATTGTTTCTCTAAAACCCTCCATCTTATCAGGACACACATCAGCTGCTGAACTATCACTTTATTGTTTAAGTCCTTGTGGAAAACAGGCTGTCTTGCTGGAATGAATGTGGATTCTGCTGTTTGTTTGTATATGGTTTCAGGAAAAAAGTACAGTAATTTCACAATTATAAGCCGCACCTGATTATAAGCCGCACGTCTGGGTGTCGGCAACTGTCTTGGGTTACAGTACAGAGTGTGATCAAAGGTATCTATTCTATCACCATCTGTTGAGGGTGGGGGCAGTGATCCTTATCTCCATGGGAGATATTCTGCTA
>PYHW01009426.1:73066-88743 GCA_013186435.1 Turdus rufiventris
AAGTTTATCTGTCACCTGTGTACATGTCTGCTTTTAGAGAGGGAACACCATTTGTCTATTGGCATTGGGGGGATTTTATTTCACCTTGTAGTAGAAATGTTTTTCTGTTACCATTGAAGTTGTCTTTGTGAGATACATAATATTACAACTGGGAAGAAGAGGGAAGAGATGCAAAAAGAAAATGAAGAAATCGTTTTGTTTAGTATCTCTCTTGGTGCTCTATAGTTTGCAGTTTTTAAAGAAGTTGTACAACGTGCTTTTCAGAGTTGCAGTGTCAGTAAATTAAATGCTTGCATATGCTTGACTCAGGCTGGCTTTGTTCAAATTGTTGTAACTTAGAGCTGATAGATTCAAGCTATTCTAAAAGATCATGTCTGGCATTTTTACTTATTATGTAATTGATCTAAAGAGAAGGATGCACGCGCACATGTTCAATTATTTTCTTCTTGCACTTTTGGAAGGTGTATATGAGCAGGCACAGGTGATGGGTACATTCTACATTTTGTCACAGTTTTGTCCGATTCTTTTCTTTGTCAGCCATGCACTGATATTGGTGTCTGATTTAAAAACTGTAACTACTTCTTTCCTTACTCCGTTGTTGTTGCTTTGGTTTTTCTGAGCTTAGTCCTGTGAATTATCCCATCTTTCAGTAGGGAAGGTTGGTTGCTTTGCATTTTAGTGGTTTTTTTTAATAGCGGAATTTCTATTCACATTCACAATCTAGCATGCATTTAATTGCTGTTAAGTAAATATGAAAAAAAAAAAATCATGTGTACATGCATTCAGTCTTTTAAATTGCCCATTCCAAAGCACTTCTTCACATGTCTGAGAGGAAAAATTAGGTGGTGCTCTATTAGAGCAGAGATGCGTTAGGAATTGTAGTATGATGTGATAGGTACGTGTGACGGGAGTAAGGTGTGGTTTTGTGAAGATGTGAGGCTTACCTGGAAGAGGAGGGAATCCCCTTCTGCCCCTAACTGGGGCATCAGGTGCTATAATCATGTGCACTTTGCATCATGTACCACCTGGATGCTCTTGACATGTGATGCAGAACAAGCTCATCTGAACATCTCTGATGGTTTCTACTTCAAGGTTTACTAAGAGCCTTCAAAAAATCAGACTCTTTTAGTTTAGTTTGATTGTTGTTTCAGCAAAAATCTTGCTGGAGGTGGCTTGCCAGAAGTTCCTAGGTCCTAAGGAATAGTGACCAATAGCATCTGGATGTCCATGACAGTATCTTCTATCTCTGTCCCTTTTCTTTTCCTTTCCCAATATTGTATTTTAAGAAACATGTAATTTTATGTGTTTATTTCTAGAGACTTTATTTTATACTGATATGAACCGAGTATATCAGGAGTCATGTTTATGGTGTACTAGTAAAGGAATGTTTCCCACTGCATTGTATGTATATTAAGAGCAAAGCTGTTGCAGATCAGAGCTATTTAGAAAATTCAGATTCCCTCTGTCTGGGCTAAGTATTTTGAAAAATATTTGCAAAATATGACAGCTGTTACAAATGCACATGTGTATGGCACATGCTTTGGAAATGGTGGGAGTTATGAATATAAAAATTGGCTGCAAAGATACTTATGTCCAGGTCAGGATAGAAAGTACTGAGGGAGAAAAATGTGATAATTTGCCTTTTCTAGAACTGCATGTGCAGACTTTGCTTCCATGGGCTGACTCTACCAAGGAATTTGCCTTGTGACAAACAAAGATGGGGAAAATTCAGGACTGAGAGGTTTGTTTAATCAAGTGAGGTGTGTTTGTAGGCAGATTCATGTTTGGAAATTACCCTCTTACTATGAAGGACTGTAGAGGCCTTCAGTGTTGTTTGATTGAGAAAGGCCATGTGGATTGGTGGCTGGATGGGTTTGGGGGAATTTTTAAGACCAAGCTGTAGCAGCAGTTAGTAGAGGTGATGTTGTAAGTTTGACTACAGTGTACAGTCCCTGAGAGTACTACTCCAGTGGCTAGTAAGTGGCTAAAGGGTCCTGAATATGTGAAGTAGTGAAACCCACACGTTGTACCTGCTTGTTGGGGTTAGTTCTTAAAGATGATGTGAGGCCATCGGGTCATCTTGCTTTGGCAAAGTTACCTTGGGTAAACAAAGAAAATGATAGCTTTGAGAAGCAATGGGTCAGGTTAACTCTCTTGTGGTCTTATGCCCTTGGCTTTCTGTAACAACCCTGGTGGAACATGTTAGAAACAGACCTAGTATGGAGCAGTAAGTGTTAATTGACCTCTCTTCTATTGCAATTTAAAATTGAATGCTATAAATACTTCTTTGAGATTCCTGAAAAGGTAGATTTTGTTTTGCACGAGTTATTTTCTTATCTTAAAATACCTGACTAATGTGCAGAATACCTAAATGCTCTAATAAGCTGTTTCAGCTCAAACTTGTTACTGCTTCACCCTATTTTTGTTTAAAATTGCATTGTATTTTAAGAAACATTAATTTTATGTATTTATTTCTAGAGACTTTACACTGGCATAAATTGAATATGTTATTTCCAATACATTTTGTACATACATACATTTTATATATATATATATGTATGTGTGTATGTATATATAATCAGGATTTTATATATATATATATATATATATATATATATAATCAGGGTATCTAGTTAAATAACAGAATCTCTAATTAAAATCCTGTTGGGAAATGCATCTTGTTGGCTGGAATTGTTTTTATATGACAGTGAGCTTCAAGGATAGTGTTGGTTTTTTACAGCCCCCTTGTTTCCAGCCCCCTGAAAAATTTCTCAGAATTTAGACATTGTTCTACTGAAATGGCGTTTTAAATAGCCACATAGTAGCTGATGCATAATGAATGAATGTATTGTAATGGACCAGAAGGATCTGAAAACTATGTAGCCTGGCCTTCTAGATAGTGTGGATGTTGCATACATCTGTGAAATTCAGCTTTAGTGTTCTTTGGAAATAATCTCTGAGATACTGTTATTTGACCTTAATTTTTATTTTTTCAGCTTCTTAGTCTTTTGTTTCAATTTCACTGAATGTTGATTTCTAGAACTTGCTAAGTTTCTTTTTAAATTCCTCTTTACCTTCCAACAATAGCAAGCTGTTCATGTGCAGAGAAGAAGCCTATTGCAAGAATTTGAATTTCATTCAGTGCTGTTCAAATTCAGAAATTGTATGTATTTATTTGAGTGGCTCACAAATTAGGAAATTTGACCTTCTTTGTGCATGATTTCTGTCATCCTTGGGCATAGCTGGAGAGAATGGTTGGTTGACTCTGAAGAGAATCTGTTTGAGAAGGAATAATTAGGAACCATCCAGACTGGCTTAGTTTTTCTGTCACAAAAAGGCTAAAATCCAGAACCATCATACCATCAGCCTTGTTACTTTTTCTTTTTTTTCCTCTTCAGGTTAGGTACTGTTATATTGTAATATTGATCAAATAATGCCTTTCCTGTTCAGTCTTCATTGAAATGATCTATCCTGTGAAGGCATCTTCATCTTTGCCCATGGCATTGGTTGAGTTTATCCAACTGTTTCTCGAAGAGATCCCTTCAGGTATCTGCTGGGAGCAGGCTAATCCTCTGAAGCACATGGAATTGGCAACTGATACTAGGATTGCTAATGCTTCTGGTGGGCATTTATTTCCTATAGTGAAGATCTAATTCAGTGAGTAAAGACTTCCAAAACTTGTGTGGCACGGTGCTGTAGCCTTAGATGGGGTTCTAAATACAGCTGAAGTATTCATTGTTAGCACTGTAGAGACACTGGTTTTGCAGGGTGTCTTTTTAGGGGAGACTTTTCTTTGGGCCGTGGTTTATCACATGTAGGACTGGTGTCCGATGCTGAAGGAATGTTTCAAAGCCTTTTTTGCCTGGAGCTGCCCTTCTGATCTTCTCTTTCAAAGTCTACAGAAAAGATTTTAATGATGTGCTTCTAAAGAATAAATACTATTACTAGCGTGTTGTTTCACAGCCGAATAAATTTGTCTGATATACAGAATCTAAACGTGCCTGGCTTGCTTGGTTCTTCAATAATTTGGAAAACAGTTCAGCAGTGGGAGTACAGTAGTATTTTGCAGTAGGACTCATGCAATGAAAAGACAAACAAAATTATATTTAGGGCTGTTCTCTTGGCTATAGTGAATAATTAATAATGCTGGAGGTGATGTAAGCAGGGTTGTGCTACATTTGGGAAGAACATTCTGGTTGTGGTATACTCGTTGTTTTTTCCGGTTGTGTTGCAGCTGTTTGCTACTTTCTCCAGTTCCACTACTGCTTATGTCCTGAAATAATCTTGCCTGGTTCAGTGGGACTGCTTGCAAGCCTCAGTGTTCACACAAGGGGATTGACTTCAGTCTCCAGCAAACGCACACTGAAGCTGGAAGTACTCCTTTAAATTCTGGTTGTATGTGAAAATAATTCCATAAAGAACGATGGATGAGATCAGCACAGACCACCAGCATTAGGTTGGGTATTGGGAGAAGCAGTAAAACTTCAGCTGCCCTCAGACTCCGCTTTCAGCTTCAGGTCAAGGATCTAGGAACTGGCTTGTTAGTGCTCTGTACAAAGAAAGATATCCACTTTTTAATTGAGGCAATCAGTAATGGGAAAATATTCAGGTGTGTATTGGTGCTTTATTCTTAGCTGGGAGTAAGCATGCCTTTCTGCTAAATCTAAAAACTGCTCTGGGAAGACACTCTTTCTACCTCCAGTATTTGCCAGCCTTCAAAGTCTGTAACTTAAAAGATTAGAAGCTAAATTTTACCTGTTAAACATTTGTACCCATCTGCCACTCTTAGAAAGTATTTGAAATACTGAAACACTTAGCACTCCTTTGACATTTTTCTTTACTTTGGTTTCTCCTTGGAGCAGTTCCAAGTCCCATCTGTAACTTGCCCCTTATATACTTGGAAGTTAGAGTACAGAAGCACTGCAGATTTCAGTGACTAACATTTAATGTGGGATGATGTGTTGGCATGCATTAAAAATAAATTCCTTTTAGTTCTTAAGACTTTTTGAGATTTAAAATATTTTATGCAATCTCATGGAGTTTTAAAGCATAGTTATTTTAAAATAAAGATGTAGATAGTTTGCTACTTGAATAAAGAACTTTAAAAGATACAAACATGTTTGGGAAACAAAGCTTACTTGAAAAAAATGGTAATGTCATTTGACTGAAGAAAGTTAACAAAGAATAGAGCGAAACCTTGTTTCTAAATATGTTAAGGTATAAGTATATTTTGTACAGTGTATTTTTAAAAGACTAACTTTGCTTATGATTAGACAAATTTATCTGCAGCATACAGACAAATTTATCTGTGCCGTACTGTGTGATTTGGCATGTTTAAAAAAGTCTGTAAGGGTTTGTAGATTATTGCCTAGGTATCTGGTTTTGCTTTTGGAGCTGGTAAAATCTTTCTGCAGACTTTTTCATGAGACATGTATCAAACTCTGCCCAAAGGTAGCATTTTCTCCTTAGGCTGCCATCCAGAGTTATCAGTTACATTGTGAAAGTTAAATCAGTTACTGCCCCCTACATCTTTTTATGCTTGTGGTCTATTCTGTTGCAGTTATCTAAAATCCAAGTAGCTCAATTCTCAACTATTTTGTCTTGCAGCACACCTCTGTGGATGGATACACTGAACCTCACATCCAGCCTATCAAGTCAAGTAGCAGACAAAACATCCCCCGATGTAGGAACTCCATCACATCCACAAATGAAGAGCATCCTCACATTGGAAATTATCGCTTACTGAAAACAATAGGAAAAGGAAATTTTGCCAAAGTGAAGCTGGCAAGGCATGTGCTTACTGGAAGAGAGGTAAGCCTTGAAAAAAAAAAAAAAAGGGTGACAGTCTGATTTGTTTTCTTTGGATATCTTTATAATAAGTATTTCTTTATAGAGGCTGTTTCAGGATATAGAAGTTACCTGACATGTCTGAGTTTCCACCTAACCACCCACCTTGCCCCCTTTTTAAAATATAGCTTCTTGGTGAAAGGATCAAAATGTTTGTTGTGCATCAAATGGCATTTTAGGGCTGGGAAGGTGTCTGTTCATCCCCAAACATTTCTAAAACTGAAGAGAAATGTATTGATAGGTGGACTTCATTGATATTGGTAATCTGTTGATAGGTAAATCTTGTCTTTGGAGGGCCTGACAAGATAACATTGTTCAGTCCAAACACAGACAGGAGTATGAAACTGATTCTTTGGTGGCAAAGTTCCAAGCTCCTGCTGGTAAATCTTAATAGGTTAGAGAATTTTGCTTGATGAAATGTATAGAAGTAGACACACATGCATGTTTTAGAGATGTATCTATGCTCTTGCTCACAGAGCTGCAATATATTTTTGTTCAAACCTTCTTCTGAGTTTATTAATTCATAGTTGTTTTTTTTCCCAAGGTTGCTGTGAAAATAATAGATAAAACCCAGCTAAATCCTACTAGCCTGCAAAAGGTAAGAATATACCATAACATCTGAAATTCTGTAAACAATTGAACTGTGATCCTTTATTTACTTGACAAAAATACTTGATCCCCTTATCTCGCTAAACAACATTTTTGTGTGTGACCTTGGGAGTGTGGTCTCCCTGCTGTAATGTGCACATGCATTTGTCTGAGGGCAGTGACTCCATGTGGTTCCTATCTTAGCTTTGTTGTTTTGCTCTTCCTTCCTCTTCTAGCTTTCCTCTTTGCCAGCAGTAACATTTCTTTCCAATTAGGTATACAAACAGTTTGTCTACATGCTAAACCAAGATTTAATGCTATAAAGGATGGTATTTCTCTTAGATTTTTTTTCTTAAATGTAGTAATTGTTTTTTTTGTGGACTTAGAGTACCAACTGCTGTTGCTTTAATGGGTTTTTCTACATTTGTCTTTATGCTCTTTCAACTTTAATAAAATATTTGCTGAACTCAGGGGACCTGTGGCAATTACTTTTTGTGCACAGAATTGACAAAATGAGTGAATATAATCAAAACAGTGTTGTTTATGCCTGTAGATAGAAATTCAGAAGTCTTTCATAGTCATTGCGATAAGGGTTTTATCAAGACCCTGGGGATTTTTGTTTGGTTTGGATTTTTACTATTTAACTCTGAGTATGTTTTGTGGTGGCTGAAGCGTGGAAATGTTGTATTGTCCTACTGGAGGATGCCCATTATAAAAATTTGAGGTATTTTTTCGTTTACAAATACTAGACTGCTGCTGTCTGTAGATGTAGAAATAAGAGAAAGAGACGAGGACTTATTGATGTTCTTTTATCTCTGACTGCTGTTACAATTCATTTTATTGTGTAATTTTGGTTATGGGGAGATATAAACAGCTTTGCTTTAATTTTTTTTTCTTTTATCTCTTTTTTACTTTATTTGCTTTAATGTCTCCTTTGTACTTGAGTGTGATTTTTACTGGATTTTTTTTTTTAATTCAACCTGCTGTGCAGTCCATGCAGAAGCTTTGCTGTTAAGTCCTATATGCTATATTAAGCAAATCTCCTTGCTAATATTTGAGCTAGAGGAGGGGGACCCACAGAGGCAGTGTGTGACAGAACATATTGTGGAAATCCTGTGCTGCTGATGTGGCGGATTTCCTACCTAGATTGGTGTTCACACTTGGAAGAGCTGGGTTTGTCTCATTGTTGAGCAATGAGAAGCTAAAAAATGTGAAAAATTACTGGAAAACTAAGCAAGAAAAACTCAGCTTTGGGACAATAGTTTTAATGTTAAGTTCTATTTCATACAAAAGTACTCGATGATAATTCAATAAACCATTTCAAGTATAAATAAGTTTCATAGCATACAAAAGGTGCTGTCACAATGCACAACTAGTACGTAAAATACTCATGCAATAGGACATTGCTGCTGTTATTTGGGTTTTTTGAGTGGGAAGCTGGCAACAAGAGAAACAGTGTTGGGTACTGTTAGAAGCAGCTGATAGTAGAACTAAGGCTAGACATTTAAATTTAGTGATTTAAGTTCAGTTTCATTCTTCAGTAACTTCTATTGATCCCATGCATCTTCTGCTCACAGTGAAAAATGGGGTGATTTGTTGGTATCACGTTTTCACTTGTAAAATACTGATTATGGTTTTCAGAAAAAATAATCTTTATTTTGAGGCTTTTTAAGTCTTCAGCTGTGACTGAGTGAATGAATATTGATTGCTTGCAAACTCTTAAGTAAACATAAGCACAATTTTTTGCACAGTCACTGAAGCAACTGTAAATGCAAAGCAAATAAGGGTGAGAGGGTGGTTCATTAGCATGCTTAAGATAATTTCTGTTAGTATTTTAATGGGTCATTTGTGAATTGTTAGTAAAATAATAAAAATTCTTGTTCTATGAAATCACTCTTTTTTCTTTTTGCACTGAACTGTTACATTTTGTTTGTGATTTCTCCTTGTACTATTCAGTATCACTGCAATCTGAAGTTTTATAATTTTGTCATTAGGCTTATACTGTACAAAGGGCTGTTAAGTGGTTGGGTGTTTTTCTTTGGGAGGCAGTGTTGGGAATGGGAAGCAGTGATAGTAGTATTGTATTGATAGGAGCAGACACTTATCTAATGGAGGTTTAGAGAGGACACTGGAGTGTGTTACTGGCACGAAAATACCACTCCTGAGTCTGAACCTATCTAAAATTCTCATGGTTGAGAGTACACTCTCTAGAACATCAAAGCCGAAATTGTATGCAATTCAGCAAAACTTTATACTGTCAATCACTACTGATTATTATTAATCAAACAAGACAAATTTCTGGTTATCTTGGCTGTGGGGTCATTCACAAAACCATCCCCTTTCCATTAACCAGTCTGAAGGATACTGAGTGCAAGTCAGTTTTGCTACAGTACTTGCTACTGACCTAATTAAGTGAAATGAGTCATCATGGCTTCACATGCACCATTCTGTTTTGTAAACAGAAATATTTGAGCACATACTTCACTTGCTGGAAGTGTTATACAAGCTGGGTCTGTAGTTAGTCATGGGTATAAAAGTAAAGAGTGTTTCATTTCTTCCCAGCTGCTCACCAGTGGTTTTCATGCCCTGTCATATGCACAGGATACTTCAGAGTTATTTTAGCTTGTGTCTTGCCCTAACATTTGGTGACTTAAGTAAACTGACCTTGTAGATTTTAAATTTTGCTTTCTTGTCCGTGCAATGTGATTGCCTTAACTTATATTTTATTTCTCACTCCAGGATCTCTACCCCTTTAAATAGAAAACCAATGTTGAATTAAGGGTCCTGCCTTTCTATTTTGTTTTCAGTTGGTTCAGTATATGGTTACCACTGCAGTCAGTGAGCATCTGTTTAGAACAGAGCTGGCTTTATTGTTCACTTGCAGTCTTGATAGTAACATACTGTACTGACTTAGCTTTTTCCATTGTCATTATTGTACTTTGTTCCCATATGTAAGTATTTGCGTTTTGTCATAACACAAATTTGTGTCAAAATAGCTGGTCTATTTTTTGCATATCTGCTACATTGAAAATTTTGTCTTCTACTGGCTTCATGAGGGATGTTTCTGAAACAGCATTCTGTTGCTCTTCTGCAGACTGCTAGTGGAGCAGAAGGTGCTGTTTTTTCATTAATAGATTTAATTAGGAAATGGTATTTCAGATTACAGGTCAGCAAGCTTTTTATTCTTTAAACATGTTTTGAGCCTCTAACTTAAGTTCCTTCTGTTGTTGAGAAAAGCAGAACAGAAGTAAAGTGGTGTGGAAGATTTGGAATTATTTCAATATGTTACCTATTGAAAGCTGCACTTCTTTGCTACATCCCTTCTCAGTAACAGTTTAGAAAGTAGAGCAGCTTTCAAAAACATTTTTCAAAGCAAGACAAAGCCTTGGTTAACTGAATATTTTCAGTTTGATTATAGTAACTTAAAATAGTAAATCTTAAACATAGTTGTCAACCTGATAGCAAGTAGAAATGTTATTAATGGTGTGGCAGATCTTTGCTTTCTGCAATTTGTGCCTGGGAAAATTAAGCTGGAAGCACAGGAAACGAATTTTCAAGTCTTCTCAATTTTTCCTAACTACAAATTCTAGGAACCGAGTACAGTGCTGGCTGTCTCTTTCCATAAGTGAAGCTTTTGAGGCTATAGCAGCTTTCCAACAAGGAGATGCTTGTTCAGGAGCTGTTTTTGAATGGTAGCACATTTTAAGAATGAAGAGTGGTCCTGTAAATATGTGGTGGGGTTAGGAGAGGTAAGTCAGGGAGCACTTCTACCTTCTGAGAGAAAGGACACTGCTGCTTAGGAAAATACAGGTGTGTCTGAATTCTGAAAATACTATTTTTTTGTCAGTTTAATAGATCATGATCCTACAGCAGCTTGCCTTGTCATCAGAGAAGAATGAATATTGCTGTTACGTCCGGATTTTTATAAATTTACCAAACTTGGCTTTGTAGGAAATAACTGTGGTCTTTTTGCTTAAATACCGCTGTATGCAAAGAGGTGTATCCTGAGAGTTTTTGAGGGGTGTAGTGGCTACCATTTTAAAGTGTTCATATTTGTAAATACATGGTTATTCACGTTGCAGGTGTTAATGACCAGTGTGCTTCTGCATGAGAAAAGCATGGGGAAGGAGAATTTTCTTGAAGTAGTGCTTCATGGGATGCAGAGCTGCAATATAAAATAATGTCCTCAAATACTGTTAAAGCTTTTATTCAGAAATATCTGTGGGACAGAATCTCTTGTCACTGCAAAATCAATTTGAATCTTAAACCAATTAGTAAATTTCTGACTCTTGTGAGAATATTGAATAGAGTAATGCACATTTTGTTGGGTTTTTTTAATGTCATGTAGTTGACATTAAATATAAAGATGTGAGGGGTTGAAAATGTTTTCTATAGAAGTCTCATATTTTAATCCTGCTTAAGAAGGTATGAAGATTCACTGCTGTGAATACCTCTTACACCAGTATTAATAGTCTTAAGTTATGAAATCTTTCCAGTCTTTGGGGAGGAACTTCTTTTCCACATACCTGCTTGGAAGCTCTTCTGATGCTATGCTGTCCATTGGATTAGAATTGTTAGCTTCTGATTAGTTTATATAGATTTAGCTGAGAAATTTGTTCTTGTGCAACAAATTGTAATACTTGAAAAAACAACAAATTCACAGAGAATGTCCTGGTGTGATGTTTTTCCTTAGCAATGACTGATTTTATGAGGAAAAGATATTTGCTGACTAATTCTAGTGCATAATATTACATGCCCTTATTTTGTGTTTTTGATGTAAGCAAACTGCATCTGTTCATATTTGCTCAGATAAATGCTTATGTAGTCTTCACTTCCCCCTCAAATTGTTTTAATGGCAATTATAAGGCAAGTGCATAGTAACTAGTGTGAAATACTTAAATACTGCAGGTATAAATCTGTAATATTATTACCTGAGCTGTAGTAATTATACTTTATTAAAAGCTGAGTTTCACTAAGATGTTGCTCTGTAGTCTTAACTTGCAGGATTTTAGAAACATAAAATGTACTGAAGTGCTACTCTTTGGGGAGTTGTTTGGTCTCTGGCTTGCATCACTTTACCCTTTTGCAAGGATTCTATCTTAACCAGTGGGACTAATTTTGAAAATCGACAGTGAGGTGTCTCTGAGATGTCAGAGAAACAAAAGAGCAACAACACAATGTGTTGTGCCCAGTTTCTCTCTGAGGAGGATTGTACTGCTAAGATGTTTCCAAAATGTCTAAGCATTACACTGAAGAGTGAGCATTTCTTAATTTATTTCAGCATCCTACATTAGCCCATTAAGGGACCAAAGAGAGTGCAGCACAGTAAACAGGGGCCGTGCTGTTCAACTGAACAGTGCAAACCTATCAGTATTGCCAGCCTGAAGCACACAGCACCAAACTACATAGGCATTTTTGATTTCTTTCATTTGCCTTCTTTCCTTTGAGCCCATAGGTTAGTCTTGATGCACTTCTAATTAACAAAGCCATGAATGGTAGAAATTTAAGAGCAATAACCTCTTGTTTCTGTTTTTAAAAAGTAAATCTGCGTGAAGTATATATGCTAAGAGCTTTAAGTTTTTATAAGTTGTTTATAATTGCGATTCAGTGTCGTACAGCAGTATTTCAGCAATGATCAGGACTTGCAGAGGGAGAGAGGGGGCATCCCTGTTGCTTGTGACCAGTGTAAAATTTGGTAGTTGTAGGAAAAGTAAACTTCCCTGCTTCACCTCTGTGGAGCAGCAGGATTTGGAGGATGTCAGAATTCCTGGTGTCTGATTGCATTTGAACATCTGTGTGTAGCTTTTCTCTAATGCTTTACCTTGTACTTGCACCTGCAGTTTCAATGTGTTCAGGGTAGTTGCTGACCTTGCCAGTCACTAAAGAAATCACGGAAAGGGAGTGAATACCTGTGTGAATAATCTGTGGGGGTTGGTCAGTGTGAAACTCCAGAAGGGGCTGTGCAACTTAGTGTGTCTGTTTGCATAAAGCTTAAAAATTAGTCTGGTTTTGGTAGGTAGTTATTTGTAGTGGTTATATTTATTTAATCCCTAAGATGTAGATTATGTTTTCTGGAGTTCATTGCACTATATTTTATGCTAATGCTGTTTTCTGTGCCCTTTTCTGTCTTCTTTTTGACATGTAAAATCTCATATCTTGTGTAATTTTTCCCTAATAACCACATTCTAAGGAAATTTTCCTGCTTCCTTGACAGTTGTTTCGAGAAGTACGAATAATGAAGATTCTGAATCATCCCAATATTGGTAGGAGCCCTGCATTTCTGCAGACTTTATTTCTGTTATACTGTTTACATTTTACTCTACTTGGCTGTATTTGAATGTACTGCTGAGAAACTTTTTTTGGAGCTAATAGGACAGTAAGCATCCAGTAAATGCTTCATTGTCTCACCTCCTTTATCAACTCTGCTTGCATCAAGAATTTTGTCTAGGGGAGGTAAACTGCTCAGTCCAGGAAAGCCTTACACAGAGTAGGAGATGTGAGCTCTCCGGTCTGTCAAGTACCCCAACTCCCCTCTTCTATCTATTAATAAGAAATTATTTTTGAGACCCAAAAGCATGTAGGTGAGAGTAGCAGAACTCCATTAGCTCAGTCTAGGAAAGACTCCTGCTGACTGATATTTTCAGAAAATTAGAATTACCAAGTATGTAATTTTCCCTTTCTGCTTTAGTTCTTTCACCTACCCCACAGCTTCAGGGCCCTACTTTGTGATGACAATTCTTCTGGCTGAGGAGGGCTGGACAATCTTGTTCCAGAGACAGTTAATGGTCCTGAATTGGCCAGAGGGCTTGTTGCATACAAGGTATGGATGAGGTGTACAAGTTATTACATGCTAGGCACTCCCTTCTCATCCCTTAAATTGTTTGTTGCTTTTTCAGCATTCATAGCTTCTGCTGTTTTTTGTTCTCTTGGGGGCGGTGGTGGGGGTGTGTTTGTTTTAAATGAGTGGTTATATTGCAATCTGAGGAAAGTCAGACTTAACATTTCTGGTATCCACTTGGTTTTTAGTTGGTCAGAATCTCGGATTTCTGACTGTGAGCAGTTTGCTAGCAGAACAGGGGAGGTTTGTATGATCTTAAATTAAGTCTGTGTTGAATTAAACACTAATTTCAGCATGAATTCGTTTGTACAGTGTGCATAAACTTCTGAGAAAATTGTGAATTAATCTGCTTTATTATCAACTGTGATTTAGAAATTAATTTTTGGTCTTTTTCCCCCTCAAAAGAATGCTAACCTAAAGGATATAAAGTTTCTGTATGATTTAATGTTATCACTGGCCATAAATTATACTCATTCCATGAGTGTAATTGTTTGTTTGTGCTGTGCTTTTACTCCTGGCTGCAATCTCTCATTCATTTTTCTTGCAGTAAAATTATTTGAAGTCATTGAGACTGAAAAGACGTTGTATTTGGTAATGGAATATGCCAGTGGGGGTAAGTGGATTCTGAAATGTGCATTAAGGATAAACTGAAATGCCAGTTACATGCCTAGAAACGCTTTAAGGATTTCATTGGTTATTCCAATCTGGCCTTCAGAGCAGTCCCAGCAGACCTCCCAAGGCAGGATTTCTTGATTCTGTTAAGCAACCTCTTAGGTTTGTGCTCCAGGGTAGTTCCCATTCTGAGGTTCCTGCTGCAGTATCAGGAGATAATCTGGTACAGAATCTGGCAAAAACTCTCCACTCAGTCTTTATCCACTATATTTAGGCGAGCACTGGTGCCTCATTTTATCTTGCAGATGTGTGCCAAAGCACTTGAAGAGGCAGATCCGGGGATGGGAATCAGTAACACAGGAAAGGGAACCAGCAGGCTCATAGTGAGAGGGATAGTGAGTGCCTGCTTGAGAAGCTGCTTAGCATCTGAATGGAAAATGTTTGAATG
Source organism: Turdus rufiventris (assembly GCA_013186435.1). NCBI lineage: Eukaryota > Metazoa > Chordata > Aves > Passeriformes > Turdidae > Turdus > Turdus rufiventris. The sequence continues at coordinate 87,400 of PYHW01009426.1, forward strand.
TGGGAAGAGAATCCAGCACAGTGGCAGTGACCAGCTAGGAAAGGCTACTGTCAGACAAAGATGAGGATCTGAAAGGCATTTGAGCAGCTTTATTAAGAAAAGAACAAGAGGGAATAAACAGAAATAATATAAACAATGTTAAGTGAAGCCACTAGAGATGTGCAAAACAAATCTGGTGCATAAGTTGTCCGATTCCCAGTGTGTCTTACATACGATATGAATATTTTTCGTGATTGATTCTGTTTGTTTCATAGTGTTTAAGTAAGTTTATTTTTAAAATTGAAGTCCTAGTATGATTCCATGTTTTTGGTTCCATTTTCACTTAGTTATTTGTCTGAATGCAAGCCAATGCAAAAAGTCAAAAGGAATTTTTCTTGGCTGCTTCTATTTCCTTTCTTTTCTAGAAGGGGAGTAGCATGGGATGTGTGTTGTTTTCAAGCATGTTTTGATTGTGTGTGATAGTAAAAAAAATAATACTGTTTTGTCATTGTCACGATCAGGAGAAGTGTTTGACTACCTAGTTGCACATGGAAGAATGAAAGAGAAAGAGGCTCGTTCAAAATTCAGGCAGGTATGAAATTAGTGTGTTCATTCTTTTTTTTTATTCCTATTTATGTTGTTTTCAGATAGACATGAATGTGAGCAAGCTTCTTTTACTTAACAAAAAATTGTTTTGATAGTGTTTACTAAAGCTGCAGTGGAAAAGAATCCCACAGGAGAAAAATATCTCCTTCCTACATACTGTCTAAAAATAGTAAAATTGTTTTACATTTTCTTTTAGTCAATGTTCCCAAGAGTCACTTTTTTATTGTGACTCACTTGAGGTTTAAATCTTTTTCTGAATAATTTTAGAATTTTACAGCTCTTCTATCTAGAGATGCTGATATGATGACAAGTTCTGAATATTTTAGAATTTTGTAGCTGTTCTATCTAGAGATGATGATATGATGACAGGTAATGCTGTGTCATGTCACACACATGTTTTGTATGAAAGTTATTCTGTAATAGGCTCTTATATTCTTATTACAGACTTTTTCAAATTAATCCTTTACTTAACCTGTTTTGGAAAAGCTTTAATCCGATAAATACATCTAGTTTGGTGTTTTTCAGAATTAAGTTATATAATTAGCATTTAAAGAAACTGCTCTTTTGTTTCAGACTTGGTTTTTGTTGTATATGTGAAAGACATGAAAATGTTGAATGAGTTGTTTTGCTAGGGATGAATTGCAAAGATATATGGTTGATCTTTTAGAAGATAAAATCTGAGATGATGTATCTGGCTTGAAGGGTGGATTCATTTCCTTTCAGTAGTTACTGCTATTGGGTGATTTGCATTTAAAAATA